>JAOTRH010137530.1:0-13954 GCA_034768845.1 Heliamphora exappendiculata | reverse complement strand
AGAGGGAATCTTCTATGGGTGGAAGGAGGGATTCTTGGATGTGGGAGACCTAGAATCCTTTTGGTACTTAGATAGGGGTGAGATTTTACTAAGCTTCCTTGGAAGGCCATATGGAAGAGTAAAAGGCCATATGAAGTGGAATTTTCTAAAAAACTAACGTATTTTACTTGGAAATTCAGTTGTGGAGGGATCTCAATGACCGGTAATATAAGGAGCAAAGATATTATCCTTGTTTTAAACTTGTATCGAATCGTATGAATCGAATTGTGAATCGTATGATAACAACCATGATCCCAGGTTCTTAGACATGAAAATTAGATGAATCCGACACTTAATGTATTTGCTTTAGACAAATGTACATGAAATGGTTTGGAAAGTATTCATGTTTAAGCTATATTTATCATTAGTGGCTTAAGAGTGCTTGTCAATTTATTACTTCTAGAGAGAGAGGAACTTGTCTATTTATTATGCTCTTTACTTAATAAATTTTGTTCTCCTTTCGAAGCCCATTACTTAAATTGGTCTGAAAATGCTTTTTGTCAAATCATCTTTCTTTAGTTATCAGGAGCACGGTTGTTTCTCTGAGCTAAGAGTAAACCTTTTATTTTCAAGTTTTTCATTCAGATGGTATTTTTGTATTTTACACAGGACATTCTTAAAATAATCAGAGTGTGAAAAACAAAATTTACCCTGATATCTTTCAGTGTTTGCCTAGTCAAATTAATGTTTAAGAAGTTTATTCAAACGGCGCTTACAAGCTAGTTGCCGAAGATGGTTTAAGAGTTGGGCCCATCAATGGCAAATTCTTAAAGCGATATTTTTCTTGAGAAGACAAACAAAAATGCTATTTAACGCACGAGCCTAAATTGTATGTTACTTCTGACCCGCGTGAGTTTACACTGTGAACGGTACCCCCCTAAATTTTTTTTTTTATGAATTACGGTTGACTTGATCCCATTTTGGGTTTGTAAGCAGTTTGAAATTTTATTTTAAGTTTAGTTATTCCAAAAAAAATATATTTGTTTTATTTTTGACAGAATAAGATAAAATGTCGACTTAATTCTCAACAAAAAAATAAAATGACAACAAAAAAAAAAATAAAGTTCATTTATTCATAAATAAAATGTCTTATACGTAATAGAAAAATAAAGAAATAATAAATAAATAAAAAACAAGTCTAGAGTGCAACTTTGAAATCAATCAACTCTTGGTGATTGGATTCTAGTAGCTATCTCATCTTCTTCAAGCACTCGACATCTGCATCATTATGGACTGTAGAACTTTCAATAGTGGAGATTTTTTCTTCAAAACTCGAAACATCAGCCTGCAATTTGAATAGCTCTTCTTCTTGCTTGAAAAACAGGGACTTAGTGTCTTTCTTCGTAGCATCCAGAACTTTGAACTTCTTCTTCAATTGGGCTACTCTTAAATCGAATTTCCCAAGTTTCTTTTGAAGGGCTTGTTTCTAATTAAACTTATCAATCTCATTCACTGTAATACTGGAAAGGCGATTGTTTGCATCTGTTAGCAACTATGTCTGCGACTCACTGACATTCTCTCTGCAGAAGAAGATCGGGAAGAATTGTACAATTGAACATTCTAAAAAAATCCACCAAGACAATGCTTCAATGACGAAAGATCCACCACATTGACCTTGTCCATTTCTTTAAGAACCTTTTTTGCTTCTTCTTCAATGGTATTAACCAGATCCAAGCGGTATTTGGCAATTTTTTGAGAAAGTTTGCTCCAAAGCAAGAAAATATAAGCACGGTCGCAACTCGAAATCAATTCGTCTCCTTGAAATGTTGAAATAACAGAAGGGGCAGATTGTCATGGCATAACAACAATTGATGGAACATTCTCAGTGACAGATGAAGTAATCATCCTGTTAATATCCTGATGTTTGTAAGCAAGTATGTCAAAAGAACTGGGTCCATCAACAGAATCATCACTGCCCTAAGGAATTTGCTCGCTAGCTTTGATAGGAATGTCAAAATCTTCTGGCTGAAAAGGGAAACATGAGAAAATCTTGCATAAATAAAAGATTGAAGCAAAAAAAAAAAAGAGCAAATAAGCTTATATGTTTTTGCAAGTCTTCTAAAGGAGAGCTAGGCACGTTGTGGGAAAACACATCCAAATTGAGGTTAATTGCGTCTAACTCGAAAGGTGACCCTCTTTTCTTCATTCTCTTCCAATGGCGATCATCGTTGCTGGAGCTACTCTCTTCCTCAGGGGGCACTATAGTCTTTTTAGAGTTTTCAACAACTACTGAGGAGTGTTTAAGAGCAGAAGTAATCAATGAAGTCCTATTTAGAGCTACCGATACCTTTATGCTTTCCTTTTCCACATCCCTAGATGGAACTTTATCCATTTTTGCTTTCTTGGAATCTGGAGTAAACAAAATAGCTGCTCTTGCTAGATTTGGTTCACAAGCTTTCTTAAATTTTGAAGAAGACAATATAAGCATTCTCTTTTTCTTCATTTGCACATCAGGAGAAGAAGTCAGCTTTCAATGTTTTGTAGAAATCTTGATAATCTCTTGACAAAAGGGACTAGAGCGTTTTGTCCACCATTCAACATATTGTATGATGGTGAGGCTGTAATATGAATGTGACGAAATCACAAATTCGGCGTGAGTGCATAACCTCGTGCAAGATAACCAAAATTGTACAATTTTCTCTAGAGTGCCAATATAGATGGATTTCTTCAGTCTCTTAGGAACAACATCTTGATAAAAATTAAACTAGAGTGAAAACTTGTGATGGCTGTAAGGCTCAATAATACGCTCATTACCTAAGCAAAGAGTTAAGTAACTCGAGCAAAGACTAACAATATAGTCATTCCAAGAGTTTGAATGTTGCCCGTTGTCTACCAGAATTATTTGTTTATCTTGACACATAGACACGGTGGATAAGCGTAACAAGTCAATATTGTTAAAAAGTTGGCGAGCTTCTGTGGCATTAAAATGTTTTGCCATCTTTTTCCTTCCATATCTCACCATCCAAGCACTACATTGAGAACATCCGTTAGAAAAGTAAGCATCAAAGTACCAAGTTAGGCATCCATAGACATAATGAACAGGGAAGAGAGCACCACACTTGCGTGGATTTGAAGAAGAAGAAATTTTTCGCAAGCCGCGATACATGCTCCCAAGTACCGGTACTGGTAAAGAAATTTTTTCTCCCTTAGCTATTCTACTTGCCATCTTGAAAACATCAGGACGAATATGGCGGCCAGCCTTTTTTTTGGGAAAGACAAACATACATAGCCAATGGGATAACAGAGCAGCTAAATAAGTTTCTTCTCGTATGTTGTCTTCATTAGCCAAGTCATCGAAAGCTCCATTCTATCCCTACGACCGTTGTACTGGATTACCAATAAAATTTGTTGGATTATGGCACATCTTTGGCTTATTTAGCCTCTTCTTGTATTACCTACGAGAAGGTTCTGCATACCTGAGTGGGCCTCTAAATCAGAGTTTTACCCAGTCATGGGCAGTAACGTGATGGGTCTCATGGTCACATTAAATCCTATAATAGGCAACAAATAAATGCTGACAAGTCACAGGAAAAAGTGAATCACTGCTCTCTATAAGTTTTTCTATTTTTTCTACTGATGGGACGATTTCATCATAAAAAGTACCGCAAATTGGTCGGCCAGAAATTGCACGGATATCCCATAAAGAAATGGTTAATTCTCCGAGAGAAGTATAGAGAGTATTCGTCAAAGGCCACCAAAACTCACAAAATGAGCGAATCAGATTCTCATCACGATCATATGAGAACAAGGAAGCATAAACTGCTTCATATATCTTCATAGCACTAAAGATATTTTTATTACGACTGATGACATCTTCTAACCACTCCCAATATCCTGAAATATAGGAAATCTCGCCGAAACCAAGTAAAGGAAATTCCCAAGCAGCCTTTCAATTTTTAAGTCGATCACCTTGCACTAAGAATTGTTCAGAACCACCATGTTGAGAATGAAGTGAAGACTGTAATAGTAGTGATACAGAGGAAGTTACTATAGATCCTTGGTGGTCTATCAATTCTTTCGATAGTAAAGAGTACCATTTTTGAAGATGCGGTATGTCATCAGAAGAAGGACAATCTGGTGCGAGAATGCTAATAATCGGATCATAAATTTCCAGATCTAAAACTATCTTTCCGGGTTCACCTTCTTCACTACCAATAGAAAAAAAGCCCCAACCATGGATTGAATAATCTTTGAAGAAAACCATCTTCAAGACCAACGGCGGTGGCAGAAGTAACAAGTCACCAATGGTGGAAGCAAAGTAACAAGCCACTAACGTTAGCAGCAAAGTAACGAGTCACCAACTACGACAAAACAAAAGAGTCACCAATGGTGGTGGAAGTAACAAATCATCAACGGCGGCAAAAGTAACAAATCACCAACGACAACGGAAGTAACAAGTCACCAACGGTGGTAGAAGTAATAAGTCATCAACATAGTCACCAACGGCAGCGGAAGTAATAAGTTACCAACGGCGGGGGAAGTAACAAGTCACCAATGGCCGTCAGAGTAACTGTCTCTAAAAGAGTTCCTACTCCTTGTGGCTTTGGAATTTGGAGGTTAAAAATGAAAAAATTCAAAAAAAATTTCAAAAATACTTTAACACCTTAAAAACTAACTTTTGAAAAAGGGTTCGGAGGCTAAAGTACGATTTGGGGGCTAAAGTACGATTCAGGAAAAGTATTTGGCAATCCGTTCATCCAACCGTAAGGTTGGCATCTATTAATCATCATTGGTTATTTTAATATGATTTCTCAAATATATGCAAATAAAAAAAATAGGGGGTGAAAAGAGAACATTTAAAATCAAGTACATAAAATACATAAAATATGTGCATAACACTCCAAATCAAAACAAATAAAATGGTAAAATTCTAAGTCCTATGGTATGCAATTTCTGGCTAAAAGATGCATAGTACACATAACCACATGCAATATTGTTTAGACAATCTAAAGTAGCCTAATTTGGTTAAAAGAATAAAAATATACTGAAGTTGCTAAAATTACCTAAATATGAATTGCAAAAAAAAATAAGTTAACCTATTCTTGATATGATTTTAAAAGAAATGACCAAAATATGTATAATACCAAAACAAATTAGGTAAGAAATAAAATTAGGTAAAAAAATAAACTAGATAACGGAGATAAATGCATAAGAAAATTCTACAAAAGAAGGATTTTATACTTAAAGAGTGATTTGAAAGAAAAGAAAATAAAGAAAGAGTTTGTAAAACGGAAAGATGCAAAAAAAAAAGGTTAAAAAATACTGTATATATATAAAAAAAACTAACTATTTACGTTTTATGCATTTTAAAAGAGGCAAAAAAAATACACAAAAATCAACAGAAGATAACACTTAAAAGATGAAAGCTAGTTTAGGAGGCTTTTTGTAATTTTTAGGTTTTAATAAAAAACAGAAAAGTTAAGTTTATAAAGGAATGTTTTGAAAAGAATATTTAATTATTCATATTTTATATTTTTAAAGAGAATAAAAGAGAAGGAAAAGAAAATAGGAGAAAATGAAAGAATAATTGAGTATTTTTAAAAGAAAAAATTATGAACAACTTAAAGATGAAGATTAACTTAAAAAACCTTTTGTGATTTTTGGTTTTAACAAAATAAAAAAAAAGTGCCAGAAAAAGAAAATAAAACTACGAAAAAAGAAAATAAAAAATGAATTTTTATAAGAAAAATGAACACTAATATTACAACAAAAGAAATACTAAATTGAATTTTATTAAAACTGATAAGAAAATAAAAGACTAGAAAAAAACACTAATAATGAAAGAAAAGAAAAGAAAATAGAAAGTATAAGTTAGAAAATGAATATTAAGTTAAAAAGAAAATAAAATGAAGTATTAGCATTTAAAGAAAAAAAAGTAGAATACTTAAAGGAAAAGAGATAGGATATTATGATGAAAAATAAAATTGATGATAAAAGAAAATAAAATGTTATATCGAAAGAAAAGAAAATGCTAGAAGAAAAAAAGATTGAATTGTATTCAAAAGAAAAGAAAAAGGAAACAAATAAAATCAAAGTGAGGATATTAAACTAATACTTAAAAGAAAAATGAACATTAAACTAAAAGAAAAGGGAATAAAAGAAAAGGGAATAAGGAAGAAAAGAAAAATAAATGCAAGAATATTAGAACAAAGTTAAGAAAATAAAAGAACACCTAAACTAATATTATAAGTAAAGATAGAAAAAATAAATGGTACGTTAATAAAGAAATTACATTAAGGTAAAAGAAAAAGAACTAAGATTTTTTAAAACTATATTGCAAGAAAAAGTAAATGTTAAGAAAGAAAATTACGTTGCTATTAAATGAAAGTTAAGAATTAAAACGGATCATTAAATTAATGATATAAGAAATGAAATAAAATAAAATGCTAGTAAAAGAAAATTAGACTAATTAAAAGAAAAAAAAGTAAATAATGCTTAAACATCAAATTAGCATAAAAAGAAAAGGAATGAAAAGAAATGTAGCGTTTGACTTAAATGAGTGTAATATTGAGTATTACAACCATTTGTTGTGTAAATACTTAGATCATAATAATTAGCAACATTGATAAGTTGTAATTGCCAAGAAAAATATTAGCACTATTTAGTAATTTAGCAATTTGTAATAACCTTAAAAATGAAGGTAAGTAAATAAAACAAATAAGCTAAATAAGCTAAAACTAGAATTCAAAGCAATGTAAGAATATAACAATTACATAAATAATGCGGGAACGTAATTAAAGTAAGTTGACCAAATTAAATCCGACAACTCCAAAGGGGTAGAAAATGGAGTTAGAAGGGCCGGTGATCCAAGCAAAATACCTGAATGGCTTAGGAATCCTCAAGTTGAGGAATGTGGGTGAGCAATTTGATCTTCAGGCGATGATCCAAGTTAGGGTTTGGGACAGTCGGAGGCTCGTATCTCAGTATTTCAGCAGGGTTTCGGCATCAGAAATCGGAATCGCTCGGTATATCGACAGAGTTTCTCTCACTATAAATTCGTCCTGAAAACGTACGCTAGGGTACGGTATTTATAGAATTCTTCAACCAATGAGGTGTTGCCACGTTTTGGGACATATAAGGCCATTTGGGGTTGGCGGTCGCCACAATGCTAGTTTGCGGCCACTGGGTTGGAAAAGGTTCAACAAGGTTTTTTTGGAGGCCGCTACATTGTGAGTTAGCGGTTGCCATGTTGGAGTTGGCGGCCGCCACTTTTGGCTAGGATTTCCAAGAGGTTCTATTAATAGCCGCCATAATGAACTTGGCGGTTGCCACTTCTGGCAATGACTTGGGCAACATGTTATCGATGGTTCGGTACAATTTCATTGATTTTGAAAGTTTTTGATGATGAGGTTCAAATACCGAGCTTGGATCACCTCCCGAGGATCGTACTGAGCCATTATTCCACCCATTTTCATCCTCGGATTCGCCTAAGATTAGGCGGGATCAAATTGGGGTGTCTACAATTGCCCCTCTTTGATATAACTTGCATAGCAACGCGTGATGCAAGTTATATCAAATATCCAGAGACAACAATCATTTGACCGAGCTGTTAATCTTAGGCCACAACAATCATATGATGTTGGTCGTTCTCGAATTTTTATCGAGCTGCCTACATACCCTATTTGCTAGGAATCTGACCAGAACGTAGTTCATGGGGTAAAATAAAAGATAAGAAACATGATACAGATTCTAACATGAATAAATGCTAACATGATGTGGAGAGATATAGTGTGATGCATGCGAGTTAGTTTAGAGTCAAGAGGAGGACCGAGTCGGTTTAGGGTCATGAGGAGGAACACGTCAGTTTATGGTCATGAGGAGGACCAGTCAGATTACGGTCATGAGGGGGACCAGTCAGTTTACGGTCATGAGGAGAACCGAGTCAGTTTAGGGTCATGAAGAGGTCCGACTCAGTTTACGGTCATGAGGAGGACCAGTCAGTTTATGGTCATGAGGAGGACTAAGTCAGTTTACAGTTATGAGGAGGACCAAGTCAGTTTATGGTCATGAGGAGGACCAGTCAGTTTATGGTTATGAGGAGGACTAAGTCAGTTTACAGTTATGAGGAGGACCAAGTCAGTTTACGGTCACGAGGAAGAACGAGTCAGTTTACGGTCATGAGGAGAACCAATCTGTTTACGGTCATGAGGAGGACCAATTAGTTTACAGTCATGAGGAGGATCGAGTCAGTTTACGGTCATGAGGAGGACCAAATCAGTTTACGGTCATGAGGAGGACCAAGTCAGTTTATAGTTATGAGGAGAACCAGTCAGTTTACGGTCATGAGGAGGACCGAGTCAGTTTACAGTCACGAGGAGCACCAGTCAGTTTAGGGTCATGAGGAGGACCAGTCAGTTTACGGTTATGCAGATGACCGAGTCAGTTTACGGTCATGAGGAGGACCAGTCAATTTACGATCATGAGGAGGACCGAGTTAGTTTACGGTCATGAGGAGGACCAATGGGTCAGACATTGAATTAGTAAGTCGAGTTAAGACTTAAATATTCGGGACAAGGTGCAAGGTAATTAATAATTAAAAGCCCGGTTACGGTTTAAAATTAAATTTATCGGGAGATAACCATGAATTAATAGGTCGAGTTCAAGACCTAGGAATTTGGAAATCTAGCGTACTAGGTCTTGAGGAATTTTCTTGGCGTACCAGGACTTGAGAGATTTGCCTGGCTTTCTAGGGCTTAGGGTGCCTAGTTCTCTAGGGTTTGAAAGATTTGCTTGGCGTACCAGGGCTTAGGGTGACTAGGGGTCATCTTATGAACCTAAGATTTAGACAACACTTCGCATATGACTAGGATTTGGAAGAAATTTTCTTGGCGCACTAGGGCTTGGATCAGCGAACCATTGCTGAGGGTTGCTACATGGCTTTTAGGATCCACGGGCCCATGTTTTCTGCTTTGGTCTTGAAGAGTTATGCCCCACTATAGAGGAGTTCACCATCATTCTCAATCTCGTCCCTTAGGAGTTCATGTCAGTACCTTTTCTGTTCATCATAAATCCTTGTAGCCTGACTGGTCAAAAGGTTTCTTTCTTCTTCCATGGGGATTCACATAGATTTTGTCATATCAGTTTCCTTGGTGACTTCAACTATCTGCTTGCTTGCTCGATGCCTTTTGGTTTCCTGTGACGGCCGAGTTAGCACTATTCTAGTGGACATTGCGGTGTGAATGAGGGCAGGGAAGGACTTCGTGCCCCTAGTTCTGTCTGAGATCCTGATTGGTCTAATGTTATCCACCCGGGTGTAATCACGTCTTTTGCCGGTAGTCCTCTGCTTCTCCAAGGTGAAACTCAAATCTCTCTTTTTCTTTTTTTTCTTTTTTTTTTCAATTTTTACCGCTCTTCCCTCTTTTTGCTGATTTCTCTCGGATTTTACCATTCTTCTCTCCTTTTTCCACTATCTCCATATATCTCTCCTTTTGTTGGTTTCTCTCGATTCTTACCTCTGATAGAAAAGGTAAATCTTCTGCAGAAATAGGGTTCGAAAGGGTACAACGATGTTACTACTAAGGCAGCTTGAAGACAATACTGTCTTCACTAACTGGAAGAAACATCACTTGGTAGTACCCCTAGTGGCAGATCCCTTAAATGTCTTGTTGATTGGTCTATAGCTGTCCTCATTCTATTATCCGTACCAGGCAGTTTGGTCGAGGTTAGATCATATTTCACGGCGTATGGAGTCGTATCCATCTTCTCTTCAGTCCCATTTCTGGTGCAGTATTAGGAGGCTTGACCATCTCGTTCACTAATGGAGATGCAGGAGCTACCCCATACTGAGTTCCCCGAGGAGTACATGGCGTAGTTGGTTCAGGATAAAAAGAGCAAAAACAAAGAGGAGGGAGAAGAACAAGAAAGATTTGAAGAACATGCTTTGCTTTTAGAAATTTGTAGCTTTTTTTTTCTTTAGAGTTTGGGACTTGCGTGCTCGCCCTTTATTTTCAAAACCTTGTGATCGTAGCTGAAATAATGAAAACTCCATGTTTATCTAAAAAAGGTTCCCAATTATTTAAAGTTTTTTAATTCTTGGAATTAAACAATTTTATTATCAAAACTCAAAGATAAATTTGCATTGATCATTACTTGGATTCAAAGATGGCTAAAATAAAGAAGGTGGCCGAACTTCTTAAAAGAAGCTGCCTACGTATCCCAAAAAGTGGAATCAGGCCATAACGTAGTTCAAGCTCGGTTTTCACTCGAGTATTGACACTCTCCTTTTGTAATACCCTAACTTTTGCCAAGGTCAACCTTTCGGGTTTTTGGCCTTGCGAGCTGCTCTAACTTTTGCTTGAGCCACCTTTTCGATTTTTAACTCAGCGAATTTTTTTATTTTATCTTTATTTTTCTCTCAAGGGTAATTTTTTTTTCTGAGCTGGTCCAAGTTGATTGGAGTGGAGAACGGGTTACCATCCAAATCCATGAAGATTACAGCACCACCGATCATAATAGTCTTGATCAGATACGGCCTGGCTCAATTCGGCTTAAACTTGCCTCTTGGGTCGAAAATAACAGCCTCGATTTCCTTAAGAGCCAAGTCACTTTCTGTCAGGTCCTGGGTCTTAAATTTTTTTTGTTGAACGCTAGAGCTATCCTCATTTGGTATCTTTGTATGTGAAATAGGATTTGTAATCTTCTTTCATCGAATAAGAGAAGCACTTCCATCAAATTATTCTGCCATTCTTCTAGGGTTGAGCCGCATTTTATACTTCTTGATCATTTCAAAGAATTTCTGCAACACTATGATATGGCCATCTCGATCTTGGGACTTTACAATCATATCGTCTACATACACTTCGACTTCCTTGTGTATCATGTCATGCAATAAGATAGTTGTGCCCCTTTGATAGGTTGTCCCTGCATTTTTAGATCAAACAGCATCACGCGATAACAGTAGGTGCTCCAATGTGTGGTGAATGTCGTCTTTTCTCTATCTTTTGGGTTCATTAAGATCTAATTGTACCTGAAGAAGCCATCTATAAATGATAAAAGAGCATGCCCCATTGTGTTATCTATCAAGACGTCAATGTGTGGTAATGAAAAGTCGTCTTTCGGACTAGTCTTGTTGAGATTTTGAAAATTCACACAGATACAGATGCATTCGTCCTTCTTCAAGACTAGCACAGTGTTGGCCACCTGCTTCGGGTATTTAGTTATCATAAGAAATCCATCGTTGATCTGCTTGGTGACTTATTCTTTGATCTTCAGAGCCCATTCCAGCCGTATCCTTCTCAATTTCTATTTGACCGGTTTGGCATCGAAATACGAAGGGATATGGTATTCAATAATATCGAGATCAATTTTGGGCACATCCTCCTATGATCATGCAAAAATGTCTTTGAATTTTTTTAATAAAATCATTAATTGTTCACGTTCAACTGAAAATAAAGAAGAACCAATTTGGATAATTTGTGAATTAATTTTATTACCCAGATTTGTTGACAAAGTTTCTTCGATTATTGGTTGGGCATGCATTTCTTCTTCTCTTTTTTTATTAAAGCTTTTAATTCTTCTGGGGCATCCCCTTCGAAATGAAAATTATTAGAAAGCGTACAAAATAAATGAAGCAACGCAGAATAATCAAAATTTTTGTTTATTTCATTGATATCAAAGAGAACATAAATTACAAAATCGAAAGCAAAAGAAGGGAGTGCACAGACAGATGTGCCCTCGAACTTGACATCTAACTGATCAGAACAAAGCAGAAACTTACAAAGCTTTAACTTGACTCGAGACTTGAATCATGTAAAATGCAAGAATTTAAAAACCAGCTGTGACATTTGGTGTAGATGGAGGTGAGACGACCTTACTGTCAATGAGATCTTGAATGCCATGGCGGAGTTTCAGATAGTTGTCAGTTGGGTGTCCGTGGCTCTGATGGTATGAGCAATATTGGGTGGGATCGTAGCGTCATGGTAAAGGATTAGGAGGAAACATTGGATCAAGAAGCTTTATTAGCCCTTTCTCGAAAAGTTGATTTAGGGCCATGGTCAGAGAGATATTAAGGGGAGTAAAAACTCTCCTTGGCTTTTTCAGCTGCGACGGCTGGTTGTTTTTGGGAGGAAGTGATGAAGGTGAAGAATTTGGTCGATCTAATTAGGAGTTTAGAAAATTCACCTCGTTAGAGCGAGATGCAGGGTTAGTGGAAGAGGTGTGATGGTTTTGGTTGTTGGATGGATAAGGTCTTTTTGACTTTTGGCTCGGCTCGGCCTCCTCGATATCACAAGATTGGATTGCATCTTCTATCAGAACCCCAGCATCAAACAACTGCTCGAATGTGGAGAGCAGTTGTGTGATCAAATAACGCTTCATAGGAGATTATAGATTCTTGACTAGAATCCTCACCTGTTCCTTTTTTGTTGGTTGATTTGTCATTTTAGCTGTATTTCCCCTCCACCTAGTCAGAAAGTCCACAAATGACTCTTTTATTTCTTGTCGAGTGGTCTCTAGCTCCCGAGTGGTTACATCTAGCTGGACATTGTAACTGTATTGAATGATGAATACAGTGGTTATATCTTCCCAGATTCTAGTCTTAGCCACTTCTAGAGAGAGGAACCATCTTTGTGCTGCCCCAGAAAGTGATCGGTGGAATAACTTAGCATTAAGTTGGTCATCGATCCCCATGGGGGATAGGGTTCTGACATACATTCTCAGATGAATGCGGGGATCTTCGGTGCCGTCGAACTTTCCCATCTCTAGCATTTTGAACTTTTCTGGCAGTTTTGCATCTGGGAACAGGCATAAATAGCCTACATCTAGCATGTATTCTTCTACTCCTTTTTCCTTTCTCAGTACTTTCTCCATTCTGTCAATCTTCTCCGCCAGCGCGAATTCCTTAGACTGAGCAGTAATATCTTCTTCTACCACACCGAGCGGGGAACCCGACGTGGTACAGCAGCTTGTGGTGCATCATGTGCCTGATTATCATCCCAGAAGTCTTCGCCATTCTCATTTGTGTCATCCGGCTGTCCATTCACAATAGGATACAGGCCTGAATGGCCTGGATCTACGCCTGACATTGCACTTGAGCTTGGGTCTGCTGTTCTACGGCTCTCTGTATATCAGTGATCGCCCTCATCAGAGCTGTCAAGTTTATTTCATTTTTAGCCATTTCAGCTGACTCAGTTAGCTATTCAGATATCCTACAAAGTCTTCGCGATCCTAACCTCACCCAAATGTGTGTTAACTATACTCTTCTCGGCTCAATGGAAAATTCACAAAAAAACCTAGATTGCACAAGCAGAATAACCAGTCTCAGGCATTTTTCAGAAGAACGTTCAGACAATAGATAATAGATATCCCTGATACTCAAAATAGCTGAAACTGAAATAATGTCCCTGCTGGGCTCATACCACCAGCATAACAACTGAAAATAGGGGATAGATCAACTAAGCTCTAGGGAAAAGGTTTTGTTTAGGCGGGTGGCGTTTCGGTAAGACGACAGTTCTAACTCTTAAGAGACTAGTTCGACCTATGATTCTAAAGGGAAATGGACAGCACACCGTCAGGGAAATATATCTAACTCTCTAGGATCCTGATAAAAAATAGGCAGCGTAACGATAAAGAGAAAGGACTAACTCTCATAGATATATCAAGGGTTTGAGAGAAGCGAGCCTAAACAAAGGTGGAGAAAATCAACGACCCGGGGAGAACCTGGAAGAGAGAGAAACTACCCTAGAGGTGTTAAACGAAACACGATTATGACCCCGAAAAAAAAACTACTATGTGAAGGCCAAATATGGTGAAGAATAAAGACTCGGGTAAGAACTCGAAAGAGAAACTAACTTAAACGAAGGAAAACAGGAAAACTCAGGCTAAACCCAGGAAAAGGACTAGCCTAATCCAAATAAATAATCCTAACAATATACAATCAAAACATACAATAAAAAAAATACATAATCCTACTAGGGTT
>JAOTRH010137519.1:0-13954 GCA_034768845.1 Heliamphora exappendiculata | reverse complement strand
GTCATAGAGAATGCTGATCCACCACACAAGTTTTCTCCACCCAAGTTTGAGATGTATGACGGGAAGACAGATCCAGTGAGCCATGTTCGGCAATACAGGCAGGCAATGGCACTCTGGAGCAGAAATGATGCCCTTCTTTGTCGCATATTTTCATCCAACCTGGGGGAGACAACCCTCAGTTGGTTCCACAAGTTGCCACTCCAGTCCATAATGAATTGGCAGCAATTGGCTGAGTCCTTCACTGCTCGGGTCATAACCAACAGCAAGCAGCCGAAGAGTTTTGACACACTACTGGCCCTACAGAAGAATGATGGGGAAACAATTCGGGAGTATGCTCGGCGGTATTGGGAGGCTTACAACGAGATTGAAGACTGCAGTGAGCAACTCGCAGTTGCATCTTTCAAGTTTGGGTTACCTCCCCAGAGTCGCTTAAGACAGTCCCTCACCAAGAAGGCCGTTACCACAATGTCTGAGTTGATGGTGAAGATAGAACAACACACAAAGGTAGAAGAAGACATAAGCCAAGCCGAGCAAAGTGCGGCCTCAATAAAGCAGCCTGAGAAGAAGGACAATGGCAAAAAATACCAGATGTCCAAAAAGCCACCACAGAAAAGAAAGGAGTCAGAGGCTTACCAGGCCGTGCAAACGATATTCAAAGAACCTCTACATAAGCTCCTAGACCAGATTAAGGACAAGCCCTATTTTCGGTGGCCACCGAAATTGTTGGGAGATCCGAGCAGAAGAGATCAGAAGAAGAAGTGCTACTATCACCGAGATCACGATCACCTGACTAGGGAATGCAGAACCCTGAAGAGACACTTGGAGGGCTTAGTCCGAGCAGGGCATTTAGTTGAATTCGTCGACGCCGAGAAGACTGCTCGGGAAGGAAGAAACCGAGATCAAGATCGGAATGCCGAACAAGGAGGTCCCCCACTTGGTGTTGGAAAGATGATACACGGCACAGCTAAACCGATCACCAGATTCGTAGTTCGGCACCATACGAGGACCATTGCACATGCCATGAAGGCGAATGAGGAAAAGCGAAGGAGAACAGAAGGAGACTCCAGCCAATGCCAACCCAAGGGGATAAGCTTCTCAGAAGAGGACCTTAAAGGAATCCATCGACCTCATAATGATGCCTTGGTACTAACGCGGCGCATTGCCAACTATGACGTGATGCGGGTGCTGGTAAACCAAGGGAGTTCGGTGGACATCATGTACTATAGCCTATTCCAGAAGTTGGGACTGAAAGTCTCAGCGCTCAAAAAATGCATTACGCCCCTGATCGGCATTGGAACGGATCTAGTATGGCTAGTTGGAAGGGTCACCGTACCAGTAAAGGTAGGCCCTGCAACTGTAAGTACTAAATTCCTTGTTGTTAACCAACCATCTACCTATAATGCTATTGTAGGAAGAACGTGGATCCATAACTTGGGTGCAGTACCCTCAACCTACCATCAATTCCTAAAGTTCTAAGTAGGCCAAGGGATAGTTGAGATCAAAGGAGACCAGCACGCTGTGAGACAGTGCTTCTTAGCAACGATGAAGAGTCCCAAACAGCATCCAGAAGTGAAGAATGTAAAAGTGGAGGAGGGCCAAACAATCCATGACTACAGCCGAACTGCCGAGGAGAAGGTAATGGAGGACCTAAAGAAAGTCATCATTAGCCCGGGGGATCCTGATCGATTTTTCTTGCTCGGAACAACCATGGCCGAACAAGAGGAAACCGAACTAGTTGAATTTTTTAAGGAACACAAAGAGGTCTTCGCGTGAACACCATACGAAATGCCGGGGATAGATCCCGAAGTGATCAGCCACCGGCTAAACGTGGATCCCCAGAGAAGGCCAGTGATACAGAAGCCCAGGAAATCAACTCCACACCATGTAAAGGTAGTAGTTGAGGAAGTCCAGAAGCTGAAGGAGACCGGGATTATTAAAGAAATCCACTACCCAACCTGGTTGGCAAACACCGTGGTGTCAAGAAGAAGGATGAAAAGTGGCGAGTCTGTGTTGACTTCACCGACCTCAATAAAGTCTGCCCTAAAGATTGTTTTCCTTTTTTCCGAATAGACCGGCTCGTCGATTCAATCGCGGGGCATGAGAGGATGAGTTTCCTAGATGCCTATAGAGGATACCACCAGATTTTCATGTACCCCCCATACATGGAGAAGACAGCATTCATCACTCATCGAGGAATTTATTGCTACAAGGTAATGCCATTCGGATTAAAGAATGCTGGAGCCACTTACCAAAGGCTTGCAACAAAGATGTTCAGCCACTTGATCGGCAAAACGATGGAAGTCTACATAGATGGCATGGTTGCGAAGACCAAACACCCAAACAAGCACCTCGAAGATCTGAGAAAGACATTCGAAATCCTCAAGGATTACCAGCTAAGGCTTAATTCCTTCAAATGTGCTTTTGGAGTCAGTTCGGGGAAATTCTTAGGTTTCTTTGTCACTCATAGAGGAATAGAGGTTAACCCCAAACAAATCTCAGCCATTCAGAATTTGAAAACCCACAGAGTTTGAAGGAAGTTCAGACGCTCATGGGAATGGCCGCTGCACTCAACCGATTCATTAGCTGAGCCTCCGACCGGTGTTACCCTTTCTTCAAAGCAATGAAAAGGGCTAACCAGTTCCAGTGGGATGAGGAGAGTGAGGGGGCCCTAGCCGAGCTGAAGCGGTACCTCTCGTCTCCCCCACTATTAACAGTGCCAAACAGCAGAGAGACTCTATTCTTGTACCTTGCTATGTCTAGCCGAGCTGTCAGTGCGGTCCTCCCAAGGGTGGAAGACAAGGTCCGAAAGCCAATCTATTATGTGAGCAAGATCCTTCTTGACCAAGAGACAAGGTACCTACCTTTGGAAAAGCTTGCACTGGCCCTCGTCGTTACCTCTCGAAAACTCATCCACTACTTCAGAGCACACCCGATCAAGGTAATTACCGAACACCCCCTTCAATCATTACTTCGAAAAGATGACTTTTCAGGAAGGGTAGCAAGGTGGGCTATGGAGCTCGGGGAACACGACATCACCTTCTGCCCTAGGACAGGCATAAAGGGCCAAGTTTTGGCTGACTTCATCGCCGAATTCAGCTAGGAAGGAAGTTCGGTGGATACTGGAAAACTACCACGCCAACAACTCTTGAAAATGAGGACTCAAATGATACTTGGAGGCTTTACGTGGAAAGCTCCTCATGCAACAAGGGGCTGGAGCAGGAATAGTAGTATATAGCCCTGAGGGAATTCTCATGGAGAGGGCTGTTCGGCTTAACTTCCAGGCCACCAACAATGAAGTCGAATACGAAGCCCTACTAGCTGGGCTCCGAGATATCATTGAGCTGAAGGCCAAAAAGGTTAAAATATTTTGTGATTCACAGTTAGTGGTGAATCAATTTAAGGGAGAATACCTAGCCAGAGATGACAGAATGCAGGCATACGTTTAATTAGCACAGCAACTTGCCAAAGACAACCCATGTTTTGAGATTACCCAGCTCTCATCCCGAGAAAATAGCCATGCTGAATTTCTAGCCTACCTGGCATCAGCTGTTAGTACTGAAGAAAAAAGGAAGATTTCGATGGAAGTCCTCCAACGACCGAGCATTGTCAATCATGAAGAGAAGCCGATCTACTGCTCGGAACTGGGACCCAGCTAGATGGACCACTTGAAAGACTACCTGGTGAAAGGCGAGCTACCAGCCAATCAAAAAGAAGCTTGGGCTATAAGAAGGAAGTCAGCTAGGTTCTGGGTCTCTAGTTCGGGGAATCTGTACAAAAAGTCTTTTACTGGGCCCTACCTCTTCTGTGTGCACCCGAACAAAATCCAAGACCTCTTGTTCGAAATACACGAAAGAATTTGTGGCATCCATACTAGGGGCGGTCATTGGCTCATCGAGCAATCTCCCAGGGCTACTGGTGGCCCTACATGCAGAAGGGCGTAGAGGAGTATGTACAGAAGTGTGAGAAGTGCCAGAGGTTTAGCTTAAACATACGCATCCCAGCCAAAGACCTGTCCCCACTCACAAGTCCTTGGCCCTTTGCCCAGTGGGGGTATGACATTGTTGGCCCCTTCCCAAAGGTTACTGGAAATAGGAGATACCTCCTTGTTGCCACGGATTACTTTACCAAATGGGTAGAAGCCGAGCCCTTGGCCAACATTCGAGGTGTCGATGTAAAGAGGTTCACATGGAAGTGCATCATTACCCGGTTCGGCATTCCCCAAGCAATTTTCTCCGACAACGGTATCCAGTTTGACAGCACCCTATTCAAGAATTTCTGCTCGGGGCTGGGAATCAAGAACTACTTCTCTACCCCGGCATACCCACATAGTAATAGACAGGCGAAGGTTACCAACAAGACTATCATCGACGAACTAAAGAAGAGGCTAGATACAGCCAAAGGAAGATGGGTCGAAGAACTCCCCTCGATTTTATAGACTTACCGAACTACACCGAGGAGATCTACGGGTGAAACCCCATTTTTCTTAGCTTATGAGGTGGAGGCAGTCATACCACTGGAGGTCGGATTACCAACAATCCGAACAGAGGTCAGTACTCCCGGAGTGAATGATAGGGCACTAGCCTTGGATCTTGATTTAGCCGAAAAACGCAGGACGATGGCCACCATTAAATTGGCAGCCTATCAGCAAACACTTGCCAAAGGATACAACAAGAGGGTGAAGCACCGTGAGTTCGGCATAGGTGATCTGGTCCTAAGAAAAGTGCTCGGCCATATGAAGGATCTAGTACAGGGAAAGTTAGGCCCAAATTGGGAGGGTCCGTACAAGGTTGCCTCCAAAGGTGGCACTGGAGCATATCACCTAGAAGACATGAATGGAAAGAAAGTCCCTAGGCCATGGAATGCAAATAACCTCAGAAAATTTTACTTTTAAAGTTTGATGTAATCCTTTCATTTACAATAAAACGCCACTGTTTGACATGAGATTTTTTCCTTCACCATTAAAGTTTTTATCAATTGACATTCTTGACAAAAACTTAGGGGGCATACCCTGAGTACGGAAAGCACAGTAAACTCCTCTAGCAGCCTAAGTTCGATGTTTATCCAAACAAATTTGGCCCTTAGTATGGATGATAATCCCATACTTAGAATGATTAAGCCTAAAAAGGCTAAGTTCGAAATTTATCCGAACTATTTAATCCCTTAGCATGGATGATAATCCCATACTTAGGATGATTAAGCCTAAAAAGGCTAAGTTCGATATTTATCCGAACAAATTTGGCCCTTAGCATGGATGATAATCCCATACTTAGGATGATTAAGCCTAAAAAGACCAAGTTCAAAGTTTATCCGAACTATTTAATCCCTTATTATGGATAATAATCACATACTTATGATGATTAAGCCAAAAAAGGCTAAGTTTGATGTTCATCCGAACTCACCAAGTCCATAGTGTGGATGTTGAATCTCATACTTAGAATGTTTATCCGTAAAAGAACTAAAAGTTTAGGCCCGCGCTTGGGATAATTCAGCTTAAAATGCTAAGTAAGGAAGTATGTCCGAGTTGCTGGGGTTGTGAGTATGAGAGTCAATCAGAGGCAGTGCAATTATGGAAAGCTAGACTTAAGTAAAAAGTTCTTTCCATTAAATAAAAGAGGGGCTAAAACCCTCGAAGCTATAAGGAGAGCCCTTAAAGGCAGTACAAAAATGAATAAAGGGAAGTAGAACATAAAGCCTTCAAGGAGCGGCCAAAAAGTCTTCGGTGGTTTCCACCGGGGTACCTACTTCCTCGATGGCCGCAGGCGCAGCCACCTCCACCTCAGCGTTCTCCTAAACGATGGCTTCAACAAGACCGGCCTCAGCATCCCCAACTTCTTCGCCGACCTCTTCCACTCCCTGCTTGCTCGGTAGGGGGACCTCCTTGTATAAAGGGGAAGATTCGTCAACTCCAGCGGCCTTCAGGGCAGCTTCCCAGGTAAAGCTGAAAATGACATCCTGAAGGCCAGGAATCTGGGACTTATAGTCCTCGGTCGCCTCAGCAACACCAGCAGCATAGGCCTTGGAGGAGCACCACTGTGTTGGCCAGGGATTTCTCTTTCTTCTTCAAACGGTTTTTTAGGGAGATCTCGGAGACCTCCAGCTCGGAAAGCCAAGCATGAGCTGTGCCGAGCAGCTTGTCCTTTGCCCGGATGCTGGCCTCCATCTTTGATAGTTGCTGGAGGTACTGTTGATTCTTCTCATAGAGCCTCGTCAGTTCCAACTCCCTCTCCTCCAATCTCTCCATCGCGGCCACAAGGCGCTGGAGACCCTAAACGATAAAAGAAAGGATAAGAAAAAGCGTAAGGCAAAAGATAAAGGATCGGGGAAACCAAAAAAGATGCTCGAAAGCAGTACCTAGACCGAATGACGAATAGAGAATTTCACCAACTGCTCGTGGGGGAGCTTCCGAGCCTCCTCCATATCAGCAGGGAGTAACAAAGCTCTGGACAGACCGAAAGCGGTGTCCAAAGATTTCGCCTTGTCATCAATGGTGATGGCTCGGTTACCCCTCCTGAGTTCAGGTGACCACAATTCGGCCTCACCAGGCTGTTCCGCCACAGCCTTCCCTTTTTTCCTTTTTCTCCTTCTCCTTCTCCTTCTACTTCCTCTCCCTCTCCTTCTCCTTCCCCTTGTCCTTTGGTGGGGACCCCCTATCTTCTTCAGCTTCTTTGGTGGTGGCGGAGACTTGACCTTTAAGATTGGAGCAGCCTCCTCTGCCAGCTCAGAAGCAAGGCTGGCTGGTGCTGAAGGTGCAGCAGTTGCTTTCCTTTTTGGACCAGCCAGAGTCAGGAATTGGCTGAGGTCGGCGGTGGGAGCTTTCTTTTAGGGCATGTCAGTCATCTCTTCGAATAGGAAAAAATCAATGGAGGAAGATGAGGAAGATCATATTGAGATGGTATACCCCGGTGAGGAGGGTCCAGGCTCAGCCACGACAAGTGAAGGTTGGGCAACAGTCACTTGCCTCTCCGCTCTAGTAAAGGGAAGGATGATAGCTTCTGGAACTTCGGCTGGATCTGAAGCAGCCATAGTTATCCGAACTCCCGAAGTGTTGGGGTGAATGAAGCTCCTGTACGTGGGAATGTACTTCAGCAGGATGTGTGCAACCCGCCCATGACCTCTCTGTTCGGGGAGGCCCTTGTACTCCCACACTTTCTTCAAATCTTCCAGATGGACGCCTGGAAGAGGCCCACGAGCTCGGTTGTTTGCGATTTCACCTGTACCAAGCAAAGAAAACCAGAAGAAATCAGAAATACACATAGAAGGAACTCTGAATAAAGAATAAACAACAAACAGGTGATGGGGGGACCTACCAGGTCCCAGTTTGTCCTTTCTCAGGATGATGAAGATGTCCTTCTCTTCTCCGAGACCGAACTCGAAGTTTCCCGTGACATAAAGAAAGTCATCGTCGACGTCTTTACCGGAGTCCGGTAACTCGATGACAAGTTTCTCGGCCACTCTCTTTGCCTTGAGGTAGTATGACCCAGTGGAGTGCTTCACCATATTGTAACAATAAACTATATACCAGATACCGAGTTCGATACCCAAGATACGGTTTAGTTCTACAACCCCCATGACTACTCTGAACACGTTCGAAGAGACTTGCATGGGGCTTACCCGGTAATTCCGGAGGACTCGTCGAAGAAGGAGATGAATGGAAAATCGAACTCCTCCTTCCACTATGGCTACGAGCGAAAGTGGGAGCTTTTCTCAATTTCCTTCTCGGGAATCACCGGGATTTGTGTGGGTGATGCCAACGTCCTCTGGAACGTTGTATCGTCGTCGGATTTCATGCATGGCCACCGGCGACGATACAAGCCTCCTGAGTTTGCCCATTTTTGAAGAAAAATAAAGAAAAAAGAAAAGGGGAGGAAAGAAACAGAGGCAAACTGGATTCAAAGCAGCAAAAGAGCAGCAAAAAATGGATGCGAGATGCTTACAAGTTCTTGCAATAGGAGATCGACGTTGGTTTCTAGAAAAATATGTCACCGATAACGAAAGTTCAGCGCGTCGGAAGTTGCAGAGAAAGGTGAAGGTTCAAAGGAGCAAGGTGGAGGGAAAAATACAAAAGGCGACACGATGGGTTTTTATACATATCGCTTCAAACGGCAGCACATCTAATGTGCCACACGCTCGAAACGACGGGAATAATCATTACTCAGTTTCTGTCACCGCCTTCACGCGCCACGTCAGTAACTCTAGGCTCGAGGCCAGCCGTCATTATTCATGAGGGCAACTCAAAAAACTTGGGCCACTGAACTACCACCCGAATAACCGAGCAACGATCTTCGGATAACCAAGCACCCCTAGAAACCGCAGCTCCCAGATCATATCCGAACACCACAAACCGGGCACGATGTGTAACGGGGCTATCGACCGAACAAAAAGATATAATAATAACAATATAGAACTCTGGCACTTCACCGACCATACCAGCCAAGCAAGAGCTAGAGCTGGGGGCAGTTGATGGTGGGAAAAATACTCTAGGCCCAAAGGCCCAGCTCAAACACACAAGTTCCCATCCAGCCTGCTCCAATAAACTAAAAGCCCGGACCACCAGTTGTTCGGTCCCTACAAGTTCGGCCCACCCCATAAAGGGGCAGCCCGGACCAATGAGACCCATGTCGGCCCTCTAAATGGAAAGATATGTTCCCATCCTACCCAGATTTGATCGGATGCACAGATGGGAACAAATCAGGATCAAATCTACAAGATAGGAAGCAAACTCCTAAACAGTAGGAGGCAGAATCCTAGGAGGATTCAGCTCCTATCAAGTCTTGACCTCTATATAAAGAGAGGCACCCAAAAACCACCAGGTACGTAATTTTGAAACCCAAACTCTTACTTACAAGCCTCTCCAAGAGATATATAACTTGAGCGTTGGAGTGCCTCCTAGTCATAACCGGTCGGTAGGCGCTAACGGTGTTCTTGGTGGTTGCAAGAAGTTCGGCGACGGAGCAAGGAGCGTCAATTGAGTTCGGTAGAGAGGAGTCCGGCCCATATCCTGTTCAGGATCATCAGTTTTGGGTCAGCCTGCCTGGTCTTGATTGTGTCGAGTAAACCCAAACAGTTTGTACCGCGCACAACATTAGTTAATAATTCATGAAAAAAAGCTTCTCATTGTATTTAATGAGATAATGTATAAAAAAACTTTATTAATATTCTTAACGATATTCCATCAACTTAATAAAAGTTAAGATATATTTTAAAAATATAAAAAAAATTCATGTAAAAAAAAGCAAAAAAGCTTAAAAGCCTTTAACTTCCTAGACGAGACTTTTCAGTTTTTAAAACTTTAAATAAAAAGTCTAAATTCCTGGCTTAAAGCTGGTTGCCAAACATGGCCAAAATATACTCCTTTCGTGGTCTAAAGCCAAAAATATAAATAAAAATGAAAAAATTGTAAAAATAACTTTTGTTCTTTATCATATATTTTTTTATTTCATTATTTTTTCTTTTTGATTTCTTGTGACAAAATTAATGTATAAAATATACTTACTACAAGGTATTTGACTATTAGTGACAATTTAAATTGTCACAAAAAATTTTAAATTCGTTATTAAATGATTTTAGTGAAAGAAAACACGTTTTTATTAAAAATCAAGAAATAAAGGTATATAGTGAGAATCAAGTACTTTTGTCATAGTACTTTTGTCACAAATCATGTACTGTTAATAAAATATTACTTGTTATCGGTGAAATTACCATTTTTTCATTAAATATAATGAAATTTTTTTTCCAGTGACTTATAAATTAATGTCTAAAAATTAGATAAAATTACAACATAATGAAAATGATTTATTCTATTTGTTTCTCTATTGTGTTTAGTCTCAATATTTATTTACTAGTTTAAAAATATAAAATTTTTTATTCCTCATTTGTGCAAATGAGAAATTACTATTTTTATTGTGAAAATGAGAATTTTTTATTTTTATTTTTTAAAAATTTTCATATTCGATATAGATATTATTTTATAAATTCCTACGAGAAGGTTCTAAAAATAAAAATACTACTGAATAAAAAAATATATACTAAAAGTTATACAATTCTAAATTTTAAAAATGCAAACTAATTGTATAAAGATGTTTTCTCTATCTTCTTTAATTGCATAAAAATTAAGTGATATGACCTATTTTTATTATAAACTAATAAACTAATAGAATGTAAGTTTACTCACTTTTAAATTGAGTGAACAAATTTACACTACTCAAAAGGGTGCCCATTCCCCTTTGTGAATTTGTTCACATTTGTATAAGTCCTCGTGATATTCCAAACCCTTCAAGGACTTCTCTCTGTCTTGTTCCCATTCTCCATCATCCATTAAGTTCCTTGGTTGTGGATCTGACTAAGCATGTGCTTGGATTAATTTTTTTGTAAGCCTTCTGATTTTTTTGTAAAAAAATAAATGTGAAATTTTTTTAAAAAAAGTTAATTAATTACAATGAAAAACTAAACTAGTAGGTTTTTTAAAAGACTTTTAACCAAAAAAGTTTTAAAAAAAACAAAGCCAAACAAAAGCTAACACAGGTATGGAAAGATCGCATTTAAGAATGTTGATGCTCAATCTTTGAATGGACTCCTGAAAAGTAAGCTGGGCTTGAAATGGACAAAAACAACCGTTAGGAAGACCCCTGAAAGATTTTTTGGCTGATCCCCTCTGACGATCATTAGGTTTCAAGTTGAGTGTTAAGCAAGGGAGAGGAAATAGTTAGAAAAGATTCCAAAATGCGTAGCTTGCATATTCCATCGGATGGCTTTTATATGATATTGGGGACACGTGGCTAATAGGCCATGTTAAGACCATTATAACCATATCGATTAAGATTCTTTAGGTGGCCCACGCGACGTGTTTTGTACTCGCTAGCCTGATCGGCATGATGACTGACCAATCTGTGGATAACTACGTGGCCGCTTAGAGAATATAGCAAGTGATAAGTATAAGAGATGATTAGCCTATAACTGGCGAGAGTGGATCTGCTTGCTCAGCAGGAAGTATCTTTGTGGGCCTAAGCCTTGCTGGTCAAGTTGGGAGTCGCCACCAGCCAAACTTTTTCTTTTCAATTACGTGAGCTTAGTTGGACCTGATTTATCTTAGACCGTATTGGGCTTTAGCCTTTATTCCTTATATTCCCACCAAAGAAGATTTGATGGGCTTAGCCGGTTGGACTGCAAGTAAATTTGTGCATTCATCAAGTAGTGTTCACACTTTCATTAGTTTAATTATGAGTTTTATTGCCAAACACACAAAGGTGTTCAAGAAAATCGATAAAATTGATAAATCAGTCTGAGAACTGATTCAAAGCGTATAGTATAGTTCGATTTTATATATATATATATATATATATATAAATTGGTTCCGATTTTAAGTAATTATGAATCAATTTTTATGCTTCGGTTCACAGATTAATCCTATGGAGAATTGTATTAAACCGAATCGAACATGTCTTAAATTTTATTATATTCATATTTTATTACAAATGATATACAAAGAAAGAAATATAAAAATATCAGTTATTTTATGTTACATGGCATCCGAATATTATTTAATTTAAAGACTATTGATAATCGATAAAGATAAAAAAAATAACAAATGAATAGAATACAATGGTAAAAGAATCTGTTTCTAAAATGGTGTAAAACAAGTGATAAGAAAATTAGGGGTGGTGGAGAGAAAAATGAGAGAATAAAAATTTGTTTCCAAAATAAAAAATAACACATTTATTTTGTTTACATGATTTTTATAAATTTTGAAAACTATTTAATTTTTTTTAAAAATAAAAATAATTACTAAACATATTTTTGTTTACAGTTTACATAAAATTTAAAAATAAAAATAGAAAATAATAAATATAAACATTACTAAACGGGGACTTAATGTTTGAGCACACTACTAATTTGGAGTAGAAGTTACTGGGGGTGTTTGCGAATACTACTGTTAGTAGTTTTAAAATTTTTACTACTAATTTTAGTTATAAATTATAAATTTTTTCAAACACTCACAACTTCTGCTACAATTTATAACTATTTTTTTTAATTTCAGTCACAAATTACAATTTTTACAAAACACTCACAATTTTTACTGTAAGTTACAATCTATAAACTATTAGCAGAAAATTTGTCAAGCACCCCCACTGTTTCACGAGTAAATGTTTAATATAGAGCCCATTCATAATGCATAATAGTTCCTATTTTGTTTGGTATATTTTTTACTTAATATTAAAAATGAGTGTGAGATTGTTGGTACATTTTTCTAATAATATTTATTTTTAAAATAAAAATAAATGGTAAATAATGGTGGTAATAGTTTAATGGGTGAAGTGGAGGAAAATGAAGAGTTTCCCTTAGCCTGTAATATGAGAATATGGAAAGTTTGCATATTTTGATTTAGGTCAAGTCCACGTGTGCAAGGAAAGGAGAAGACAAAGAGATATGAGACTGTGTACTTACCATTTTGGAAGAAAAATAATATTTACACATATAATGAATGATTGACTAAGCACAAATAAGGTAAAAAAATTAAAACTCTAAAAATACTTGCATAGATGATGAATGTCCGATTGAGTACAAATAAGACACAAAAATTCAGAGTTTTGATTTTTGTGTCTTATTTGTACTCAATCAATTTTAATTTTTGTGTCTTATTTGTGGGTTAGGGGTTGGTGTTGCGCGCTCGCAGTGCTGCGAGCGTGATGCGAGACAAAACACCACTGTTTTGGCTTTAACAAGGCAGTTCTGGGTAACATCCAAAACGACGTCGTTTTGACATTGGGTTGAATACTTGTTGTCCTTGTGGAAAAATGCTTGGGCAAATCAAGTTTTAAGAGAGGCATTTGTCATGCCCCAAACTCCAGGGCCACGTGAAAGCCCACTAACACCATTTATAAAAATAAGATTTTTAGTTGTAAAACCATCAACCCTAAAATATAGCATTTGTATAAAAGAGTACCCGAGGTTCGTCTCTCATAAACTGTAAAGATACAGTTCCATACATGCATAAAGTATATTGTCTCACGGCGTACAAAACTCGCATTCAGAAACAAGCATCGCATGTAAGAATACATATCACAAAATAACATAAAAACTAATACAAGTCTTTTACCACCATGGGCATTTCTAGGTCAACTCCTCATGTTCACCTATACCTAAAAAAAGTTGGCACAAAATCTCACACCGTGAGTCGAAACTCAATAGAAGTAGACTATAAAGCTGTAAATTAGGATATGCAATCATATAGTATGAACTGACTCAACCACAAGAGTCTAAAAAGGTTTTCTATCTTTAAAACCATGCACTTCAAACCGTGCAAATAACCTGTCACGGCTAAGGAAAATCAGTAACAAAATAGTATTGTTAGAATTAGGCAACCCAAGAGGGGGGGTGAATTGGATTTCTTTACTAGTAATGGAGATTTAAAAAAAACTTTTTTTTTTAGAAAACCTTTTAATATTGCAATAAAATTAGATATGCAAATATGAAATCAATGCAAATATTAAAAGAAGAGGGATAAAGATAAAAAACCAGACACCAACGATTTATAGTGGTTCGGCTTGATCTTAGCCTACGTACACTCCTCAAGATCTCCCTTGAGTATTTCCACTATCCAAAATACTTTCGGGCGTATTTCAAGCCTTTACAAGCGTCAAGCTTCTACTTGAGCTATCTGAATGTTTACAGACACATTCACAAGCCTTTACAAGCTTCAAGAAAATTCTATGAAAACAAACCTCTGTTTTCTTCTAATCTCTCTTGAACTCTTCCTTGTTGAGTTTCTCTTGCTCACTCAAAGGTTAACAAGGTGACTCACCATTGGTTATAATAATAAAAATGTATTGAATGAGTAACAATCACTCTCTTTACAAGATAGATATGCAATAATCAAAAGTAGTAAAGAGAAGTGAGAAACAAGAACCAGAGATGGGACAATAGAACAGATCTTGCTTGTCTCTGTGATGGATTTGAG
>JAOTRH010137508.1:0-13954 GCA_034768845.1 Heliamphora exappendiculata | reverse complement strand
TCTTTACATTTGATTGAATATTAGCTTATCCACATAAGATCGAGAAAATATATATTGCATGCTTTAAAGTAGAATATTTTGAAGAAAATTTTTAAATATCCAATTCACCCCCACCCCCCCTCTTAGGATCACATTACACTCACAATAGATTTTTTTGAGTAAGAATATTTCAACACAAATAATGATACTTTTTCTATTATTGTTGTATCTACTATTGACATTCATATTGTTATGGATTCATTTTATATTTTCGAATCAAATTTGATTTTGAAGAATAGGTTGTTTTAAATTTATTACTCATGTTATGTAGCTATTATTTCTACAATTATTTCTGCGCATAAAATGTAATAGTTGAAGCAATTCGCTTCATAATTAATATATTTGATACTTTGACTATAAATTATTACTCAATCTAACTATACTCATTTTTATATAGAAAATGGCGAACCTCTTAAAATTGGAATTCACTACCCTTGACATTTGGGAAAAGAATTATTTGTCTAGCATTCTTGACGTAGAGATCCACCTTGATGTGATAAATCTTGAAAACATAATAAAAGATGGCAATGACGTATTTATGTAGGATCGCGCAAAGACAATAATTTTTTTTCGTCATCATCTCCAACAATAATTAAAAATTGAATGTCTCACGAAAAAAATTCACTTATTTTGTGAAATAATTTAAAGGAGAGATACGAGTATCAGAAGATCGTAATTCTCCCAAAATCTCGTTATGAGTGGTTGTACTTAAGATTATAAAACTTTAAATCAATTTGTGAGTGTTAGTCCTAAGCAACTCAAAATGGGGGTGAATTGGATTTTAAAACAATAATAACAATTTTTAAAAAAATTTACAAATTTTTTTTTAATTTCATAAAACAAATATAGCAATATGCAACAGTAAAAGTACAGCAGTGAAGTTAAATAGGTAAGAAAGATAAATTTAAACCAGACACCTAGATTTATAATAGTTTAATTTCTTCCATACCTATATCCACTCCTCAAGACTCCTCTTGAGAATTTGCACTATCAATGAATACTTCACATACGCATTTAAAAGCCTTTACAATTTTGAAGGTGCTTCACAAACAACCTAATTTTTGTAAACAAATTTTAGCTATTCTTTAAGAAGTTCAGCTAACTTTCTTAAAGGATTACAAGGATAACTCACCATTTACAATAAATGAAATTGAATTAGTGATTCACTCACAATCACTCCTTATAATGATTTGATAATAAATGAGCAAATGAGTGAGATAGTTTAGGCTGCAGGAGTAAATAAGCCTTTAATGATCTTAGAGAAGAATGTTAGCTTTTAATGTATTCAATAAAACAGTAATCCAAAAGTTTGGACCTCTGAAATTTACTCTTTTTATAGCCCACTAAAGTAAATGACCGTTGGTGGTTGGTGGAGGCAATTAATGCTTTGAAATGTTACCGTTTGAACTAAAGCCACTTTTTGAATTTCGTCCAAGTTGTCAACACAAAACTCCTTGGTGTCGACATAAGTTAACCTTGGCTTTGATTCTCAAACAAAAGTGTCGACTCATTCTAGGTGTTGACCAAACATTTGAATTTTTATCACCCACACTGAGGTATCAACTCATGGTACATTTGGTGCTGACCCTTTAATTACTTCAATTTTTCAATTGGAACCTTAGTGTCGATTTATATCAAAGTTGGTGTCAACTCAAGGTTTCATGTCTGCTCAGGTGTCGACTCATGTCTTCGTTGGTGTTGACTCAGTTAAGAGACTTTAGTTACTGGAAATTCATTGTCGATACTGCTAGTCTTTGGTGTCAACTCAGCCAAACAACTTTGGCTACTAAAAAATTGATGTCGACACTTCTTGCTTTGGTGTCGACCCAGCCAGTCTAACTTTGGCTACTAGAAAATCAGTGTCGACACTTCTTACTTTGGTGTCGACCCAGCTAGTTTGATTTTAGCTACTAAAATTTTGGTGTCGACCCTTGTCTTCATTAGTGTTAACCCAAACTCCTTATTTTTCAGACGGTGCCTTTGTGTGGACTCATTTGCTCGTTTGCTATTGACACATATGGGTCAGAGTCTGGGAAATGACTTGATGTCTTGGTGTCGACTCGTTGCTTCGTTGGTGTCAACACACTTCAAGTTTTTTGGATGGAGTCTAGATGTTGACTTATATCATCTTTGGTGTTGAGACTAGGACCTGGAGTCCGGAGAATCACTTGGTGTCGACTCATGTGTGCATTGGTGTCGACACAAGTTGATTTCTCTCAAGGTGCTGGAGTGTTGACTCATGCGTGTGTTGGTGTTAGAATCGACATGTTCTTCTATCCTTGACTTGGTGTCGACTATGTTCTAACTAGTGTCGACTCAACTAAGGCGCCTATCCAATACTGGAGGTGTCGACACAATCGGTCATTGGTGTCAACACAACCTGTTCTTTTGAAACGTCTCAAGCAAAGCAATTAGAGGTGTTAACCTTAAACCATCATGGTGTCGACACACTTGACTCTATCAAGCGTGTTTTGCCTATAAGTGTCGACCTAAAAGCTAATTGGTGTCAACAAAAAATGATATGTTCAAGAACAGTAAGTGTCAACCCATTTAGCATTATGTGTTAGCACAAATGGAATAAGGTATCGACATATTTTCATGTAGTGTCAATTGAATCTTTTTTTGAAAAACGTTTAAATATATATCTTTTTAAACTTTTAATTAAAACATGCAATTTAATAAAATCATCAAAATCAATTAAAATGTCCTTGGGTTAACAATCTTCCTTTTCTTGATGATGACAACATTTTTTAGAAAACATTTAAAAAGTATTTTTGGCAAGTGTACTCCTCATATCATTATACCTTTAACAGGATATTCATTGAATCAATATGACATTCAACAATCATTTAAACACTTACCAATAATAGAATTATCAACATTTTGGCATTCAACAATCATGATACTTAAAAAATTTGTATAATCAACATCAACAGTTGTGAAAGAGAAACTGACATTCATTCATTTTAAAGCAATTAACCATGCACAACTAAAATGTTTGAGCCAAAACATCCATACAACAACAGAATATGCTTTTCACAAATCATATATCAACTATGAAACTATTTTTCAAAAGCCATCACAACCACAATCATAACAAACAGAGAAATGTTTTTCAAAAAACAAACTAAACTATTACAACTTCATCTTCAAAAACAAATTCTGCAATCTTCAACTTCCTTCTTCACTTCAACTGTTTTCTTCTCTCCCCTTTTGTCAGCATCAAAGAAGGGGCTCTAGAGGTCATCGAACTGCTTCTTCTTCATTTTCTTGTGTTCTTGAGCCTTCTTTCTTTCTACAGCTCTTTCCTTCGCTACCAATGATTAATCTGACTTTTTTTCCTTCTTCTTGAGTGCTGCTAAGGTGGCCTGGAGTGCTAGGTCAGCTTCTTGTCTTAGTTTTGCTTCCTTCTTGGCCTTGATTTTCTTAGGCTTGAATTACTTGGCCCAAGCTTCTCGTAACCAGGCGTGATCTTCAACCTTCATACTGTTCTCTTGGACAGCTATCACCACACCTTCATCATACTCCTTCCTAACTTGCAAGAGTATTCTCATATTGGCTTGAACAATTTTGTCAATGCCCGAAGTCATGTTCTGACTCTAGACATGACATGCCTCACATGCCTGCTTTACTTCCTTCCCTAGACTTTTTGTCTTGGTGCTAAGTTTAACCAAACCCTCAGTAATTATATCTACTCGAGAACTCAGGTCAAAGATCTCAGCATCAACCTTCTTATAAAGGGATGCCAAAGAAGAGGAAATTGAGGAATTCATGTTTTGGATAGGAGAGGTGAGGTTAGCCAATTGTTGGGATGAAGGTGCTGCAAACTGAGTGGAAGAGGAGGCAACATTGGGAGGAGGAGAATGAGCAAAAGAGGAGGGTGCAAAGGATGAGGGGTTAAGCCTAGGAGGAGAAGGAGGAACATAGTGAGATAGAGGAGGTGGATCAAATGGAATAGGTGAAATGAGAGATCTGGGAGGAGGTGGAAGAGGATTTTGATTAGTTAAGGGAGTGGTAGGGGAGGGGCAGGTAAATCCTTCTTTCTTAGTCCATTCACCATCCACTTGGATGATGTGCATGTGCTTGAGGGTGATCTTGTCATATAAGGCGTGATTTGAGAAAGGAATCCTTTTCTCCTTAGCGAGGTTGATTCCTAAGTGTCGAAACACTTTTGCCAGCAATGTTGGATTTTGAGAAAGAATGGGGCATGTCAGAAATGAAAAGGAAGTCAAGATCAAGTTTTTGGTTTTTCAGAATACACCACATGATAAAAGACATGGATGAAAGTAACATCTCCATATTTTCTGGATTGAGGGAGGAAAATATGATTGACGAAATGATGCAACAGATGCATCTCAGGGCTCAAGAGGTTGGCCTTTAGGAGTTTCGAGGGATCAACAGAATCATCAACAAAAATTTGTTTCACAGCATTGTGAAAAGAGAAGAAGTCCAAGGTCCCTTTCTTTTGATGATAAGGGACCTTAATTTCCCTGTTCGTGACATCTAGAATCGAGTTCAAGGCTTTGTAATCTAAGATAATCTCACCTAAGTGGTGATTTTTTGTCTTTAAGAGGGTCGGTGGGCTTCATGTGAGAGTAAAAAAGTCTAACAAGGGAAGGATAGTGGTGGCCCTGAATCTTCAAGAGATTTGTCCACCTTAGAGTGTCGAACCAGTCTGAGAATTTCATTCCGATGGAATTGAAAAATTCGAAGTTGATAGATCTACCTTAGAGGACCTTTTGATTGGCAAACGACATGTAGAATAGGTTCCTCATTTGGTTCAACTGGAACTTGAGGGTGATGTCAAAACCCGTTTCTTGTGCCAGTGCCAGTGCCGTCGTCGTCTTCTTCTTCTTGATGGCGTGAGGGTTTGAACTTTTGCCGGTGTTGGTTTGCTTACTTCCCTTACCCATCATTCTTGGTGGCATAATGGATGTCGACACAAGGATTTGATTTTGCAAGGAGAAGGGAGAAAGTGAGAGAGAGAGAGAGAGAGGAGACGAAGAGTCTTTTGGAATTGAATGACTATGAGCGCGAAAACAAAAAGGGAAAAAAATGCCTATTTATATTCTAGAAAATGTGTCGACACTTTTCTTGTAGATGTTAACATTTTTCACACATCTCATGGAGTGTTTTAAAAATTAATTTTTGTGTCGACACTTTCGGCTCGTAGGGTCGACACTTTTCAATAGTGTGTCGACACCTTTCACACTGAAAGTAGGATAACATATAAATGGGGGTTGACACTTTTCTCAAATTTTGTAGATACTATATAACGTTGCGTCAACACTTTTCACACGTGTTGACACTTCTTAATATTGTGTCGACACCTTTCAAATAGAAAAACAAAGATTTGAAATGCACTAAAAATGCATGGTTAGTATGGCATATAACATCAATTTGAAGCACATAACATACCAAGTTCTCTTTTAATGTAACAAAATCTTTCTTCATTAAAAGGTTTGGTGAAATTATCAACAAGTTGGTGGTCTATGCCTACAAATTTAAGTTTAATATTTTCTTTTTGTATATGATTTCTTATAAAATGATGTCTGATTTAAATATGCTTTGTTCTTCAGTGTTGTGTAGGATTCTTGGATATATTTATGGCACTAGTGTTGTCACATTTTATGAGAATGTGATCTAAGCTTATATTATAATCTTCTGGTTGTTGTTTCATCTAAAGAACCTGTGTACAATAGTTACCAGCTGCAATGTACTCAACCTCAGTTGTAGATAAGACTGCTGAGTTATGTTTCTTGCTATGATATAAGTGAGTGCCCTAAGAATTGATATGTTCCACTAGTACTCTTTCTATCTGTCTTACAACTGGGAAAGTCTGCATCATAAGAGCCAAATAATTCAAAGGCCTATCCCTCTGAGGTAGAATAATCATAGGTTTTGTGTACCTAAAAGGTAATTAAAGATGCGTTTAACAGCAATTATGTGTGATTTCTTAGGATTAGTTTAAAATCTAAAACACATACAAACAATAAATATAATATCAGGTCTACAGGCAGTTAAATAAAGTAAGGAGCCATTCATACCTCGATACCTCTTTTATTCAACAAGTTTACCATTTTCATCCTAGTCCATCTTTGTTGAAGGGTACATGGGAGTTTCCATAGGTTTTGCATTAAGCATATCAAACCTCTTCAACAAGTCCTTGGTGTACTTAGACTAATTGATGAAAATTCTTTCTTGAGTTTGTTTGATTTGAAGTCCAAGAAAATAATTGAGCCCGCCTATTATGCTCATTTCAAATTCACGCTGCATACACTTAGCAAAGTTCTTGTAGAGGTTCTCATTAGTTGAGCCGAAGATAATGTCATCTACATTGATTTTCACAAGTAACATATCTTTTTTCTTAGACTTGATAGAAAGAGTTGTATCAATTGTTTTCCTTAAAAACTCATTTTCAGTTAAGAATTTACTTAGCCTTTCATACCAAGTTCTTAGTACTTGTTTCAAACCATAAAGAACCTTGATGAGCTTGAAAATATGATTTGGGAAATTTGGGTTTTCAAAGCCAAGATGTTATTTTACAAAGACTTCCACATAAATAAACCATTTATAAAGGAACTTTTGACATCAAATATAAAGTTTAAAATTTTTAAAACATGCAAAAGTAAGCAACATTCTAATGTCTTCAAACGTAGTCATAGGTGCAAAAGTTTCATTAAAATCGATACCTTCCTCTTGATTATAATCTTAGGCTACCAATCGAGTTTTGTTCTTAAGAACTACTCAATTCTCTTCCATTTTAGTTCTAAAATCCCATTTTGTACCAATAATGGTGTAGCGCCCCTGTCCCATTTTAATATAATTTGAATATATTTCTTGAAAGCTGACCCGATATGAAAGCCCTTTCTTTGCAAACTATGCCCTTAAATGCTCCATTCATATCCAAAACTCTATTTAAAAACACCTGAATTAGACATTCATCAGCAAACACACCCAGCGAATCCCGTTCGAGCAGACTCATGACCGCTCGAGCAGTCTGGCACCCAAGAACACCTTTCCCAAAACTGTGAAATTCCTTCTAAGCTGAGAATAACCACTATTTCCTCTCCTTCTTGAAACGTGAATTCAAACACAGGATACAAGATCTTAAATATCCACAAAAGAGTAAAACATCCATTCTTCCATGAAAAACTAGGATTTAAACTTTGTTAACCGAAACCATCAATTCAAGGGTTAAGGAATTCATCTAATAAACAATAAACGTCCTCACATGCATGCATAACATAGATATATAGCCCAAAGGCCTTACAATATGGGATCTCAATCCTAAATTAAAGTGTTCCAAACATTCAAATAAAATATTACAACTTTATAATTCTACTCGTCAACACCTTTACAATTCCATTTCTCAAAAATACTTATCCATAGGAAATATAACTCTTCACAACATCAAGGATCCGATACCGTCACTTCAATTCGAAGTTTTCTTTCCGCTACCACCTAAAATGTTGTTAAACAACATGAGCCAAAGCCCGTCGGGACAAAACTAACCACAAATACATGCATGATATATGAGGGTGGCTATGCAAGATGCACATATTGAATTAATCAACATATCGTTCGTTCCCAAATTAGATTCTCATTGCATAACCAAACTTCATATAAAAAGAGTCACTGTTCCTGACTTCTTAGTTTTCATAAAATCCTTCGATTTACCACTCTCAATTATCTATACACATTGATCTCTTTCATCAACCAAACATGCTTTCATATTTCACAATTTTCTCAATTTCTTCACTTAAAATTTCATTAACTCAATTCCTTTACCGTCTCCCATTATCCAACATGTTTTACTGTTCGTTCCATTTTCAGATTGAGGTTCTACCAACCCAACTATTTACAACACACTCCAACGCACGCCAACGCACACATTCTCTTGGCACTTCACACACTTTACCAACTCGTGGTTCAAAACATAGGTACCGGCGTCGGACGAGCGTATAGACCCCCGTAACGTTACACTCAACCCAGCCACACAGGCCTCATGAAGTACCCCGACACGACTCTTCTCTTTTTGGTCTACCAACCGGTGGGCAAAGAACCCAATAACGTCCTTTCTCGGTCATTAGCCGGCGGGCAGAGAACCCGAATACGTCCTTTCCCGGTTGCTAGCCGGCGGGCAGAGAATCCAATCTGCGTAGTTTTTATGACTTTCACCGAGAAGCAACTCGTGCCCAACCTTAAATAATTCAAAAACCAGTCCTTTTATCAATTCGTAAAACAACACACACATGTGAGTCTAACCCGAATGGTTCCTCTCACCAAACCCATACCACATACACACGCGAGTCCAACCCTAAAGGTTCCTCCCGCTAAATCCACATCGTTACATATTTTTCCTTATGCACATTTTTCATATGGCTTCAATTTCACAATTTCATTAGTTTCATTCAACAAAACGCATATCTTTAGCTTGATATCAACATGTATCACATTGGTTTAGGGAATTAAGTCCACAATAGGTTATGATAACCACCAATTTGATCATTAATCACTTCAATTTCATCATACCAATTTTTTATACTCAAACCCCCAAATTTCATGGTTTTAACTCCAAACCCAAACCCTAAATTCTCAATTCTTGCAATCTAACCCCATAAATGAGATTGTCAAGATAAAAGCATTTTGAATCCCTCATAGATTCAAATTCAAATCTCATTATCATTAAATTTCAATTTAGGGCTTTGAAATCATATATTTGATGCTTTTGTGTTCATGAATTAGGAAAACACAACACATATCACAAATCTATTCCAAGAAAGTCTTAGATCCTATCGTATGGACGCTAGATCCACAAGAAAAGGCCTCAAACGAGCTCCATCCGCAAAAATCCCCAACCGAACGGTGAGAAAAACTTCTTCGACGCCAAGCTCAGGTCTCCAACGCTTGAGCCACCAAGAGAAAGCCAAGAAAACTCACTCAAAGAGGCTCCAAACAACTCTCAAACTCTTGCCCTAACCCTTGCTCACACTCTAGAGAGAGAGGGATGGAAAGAATGAAAGGAAAAAGCCCCATGTACCTTTTAAAAACACCAGATCCGCGACAGTCCACTCGAGCGGACCCCCACCACTCGAGCGGTCCCCATCTAGAGAACCTCTTAGCCACCTCTTCACTCGAGCGGGCTCCACACCGCTCGAGCGGTCAAAGCTGGGAAACACACTAAACAGAAGCTACCAAAATCGAGTCCAAGTACAAGCCAAATGCCTCACAACGATGTTCTTCTATATAAATTCACCTTCAACCATCATCATTAAGCACATAAAAATCCAAAATTTAATTCTCACGCACGATTTGCACTCCCAAACATCCCCACTGGACATAACACAATTGTCTTCATTAATGTTTCAAAAATAAAAAGGGTCAGAATCGCTACAATCTCCCCCACTTAGGAAATTTCATCCTCGAAATTTAACATTAGGACTTAAATCAACTAACCTGTCATCGATAACCAACAACATCCATGCCACTTATCCTTACACAACGGTCCCACTAACACACCGGTTATTCTAACGTTATCAAATCGAGATCCAACTCACACCATTCCACATCTGTTTGTAACGATTGTAATCCTAGACGAGCCACTGCAAACTAGCTCATTTTCATTCAAAATACACACAGAGGGTTATTCTCATAGGAACGACTACACATCGCCAGACTTCGATGCCGCACATATTCACATCTTATTCAAGCCCTAGCAATTAACTAACAACTACAAAACTTGGTACCACTTCATCTTTCCACATATATCAAGAACATTATCACTCGTACTGATAAGATGCTTATATGGAAGCAACAACAACAAACATTTGGTCTCAGAGAAAGATATTCACGTAAATCATCCAAAGTTCCAAGGAATATAGGTAAAACGTCTGGTATAAACCTCCACCCCCTGTCAATCCCCTACCACTTTCTTGCTCACAAACCACAACTTCTCATGCCACAAAAACACCGGGTGTCATATTATCGCCACTTTCAAGGTTTCAAACGATCAAGGTTATCACCCCAACACCATAACCATTCGGATCCCCACGGTCACACGAACTCCTTTTGAGTCACTTCGGTCATTAGCACAATGCAAACACAATTTTCTACTTACATACTTTTCTCTACACAAATCCAACCGCGTCCCATACCACATCATCCAGCATATCCGTAAGCCCACATTCCACTATTAAACCATGGACTCTCAATCAATCGGTTGCATAGTTCCAAACAACTACTAGTTACGCTGTCCGCCAACACTCATATGTATGCTCACACCTTGCTCACATATCCACATCACATATGTAACAATCCGCTATCTAATAGTACCACACGTGATTCTCTGATCACTCGCCAACGCCACTTAATCTATTCATATCTTTCCCATCTTGTAACCGATCAAAACCCGCCTCTTACTTTAAACAGTTTCATCTTATGCGCAACTCCTCTGGACATTCCATCCATTCACGATGTACCATGAGAGAGCCACGCTACTCAATTCACATGCCATTCTCTTACCCTCCTAACACCCGCACTCACATACTTGTCTCCTCAACACATCAACACCACATTATCACATTACACTGCCTAAGCTACTCATCAATCGAACCTAAGCACCCTTATAAGAAAATTCAATTTTCTTCCATACAAATAATATCATTCCATTCCGAATCTGATAAACCTGTTAACTCAAACGAGTCACATCGATGATGTCCTTTCAATACCAAATTTCTTGCAATTCACACCTTCATCACATTATCTTGATACTCTCAACTTTATTCTCTACAGTTTGTCTCCTTTCTCGAATGGGCACCTTACCGTTAATTCTGAACACACCGAGCAACTTCTGCATCAACAGAACACAAACTGGAACTCATGACGGATTATCAAAACCATACCAGGCAAACAACATAATCGCAAAAGGTTCAGCACAAATCACATTGGGTACTGACAAGAACCAAGGATATCGGTATTCCTGCACAAACTAGAATACCCATTATATGCGTCTATCAATCAATCTTCATTTAATCTCCGCACACAAAAGTTCTAAGTCTCAATGTTGATTCTCCTGTTAATGATGGATAAACACTCCAGGCTTATCAATCAAATATCTTTAAGGACACAACCCAAACACTTATACTCATAGAATAGAACAAATAACTCTTCACTCGGAAATCACGAGGAATCAATCCTATAATTATTTGATCGTAGAGGCATGAGCCCACATAGTACAACCTTAAGAATCACAACAAGGTATAAATCCATGGGAATTCTTTTCAGAAATCAACCAAAAATTATCACCCAATACCATCGCATTCCAAGTACGTTCAAGAAAATACTATCCATCGGCCTTTACGTCACTATCAACTATCATCATGCAAATGCTGATAACCCCAATCATAACAATCGTACCGCTCGTCCCACTCAATTCTCATACTCAAACTCCGTTCATACTCTTCGATCACTCTTAACTTCTTTATCTTCTAGTGATGCGTCTCACACGTCCACAAGCCCGTCACCGAGTATCCAGAAAAACATGATACTCCTCATTCACATTATCCCAATGCTTCTTCTTACAAGATTACGCTACACCAACACAACTCCCAACGGGTTAACAACAGCCACATCATTATTTTGATCTCACATCTCATGCAAACTCACGAAGGAAAGCGTAAGGCACTTAGTCGAGGATAGCCGAAATTGAAACCCTTCACTCAGAGTTACCCACAACTCCTTATAACTACATGAACATCATCCATACTTCGGCAACCCGTGCGTAAGAACAGTTACACACCCCTTCGAACTCATGACTTTCACTCACCAGTTCCAGACCACTCAGACTATTACGTTACGTCGTAGAATTCCACCATCCTACATTTCACTTCTAGGGTTAAGGCAACACAACCATCTTTATACCACATATCTAACCATAATCAACTTCCACCTCTTTAAGGAGCATCACATTCGAGACATAACAATTAAACAACTAAACCAATCACACCTTTAACATCTACTACAGGCTCTCAAATTTCATGCATGTAGCACTCGTATGGGAGAAATACTAAAGCGATCACATCATCTCACAAAAGATCTGAAACTACTCACACCGTAGCTTCACCCAAGTTTACAATCATCTAAACATAAAAAGATTATCCACAACGAAGATCAAACAAATTTCATCTCCCAATTCTAATCCGAACAACACCACCACTCCTAGACCTTATAGCAGGTCACAAACCACCAATATCATCCTCTCAAGAGACCCATTCCCACCGACACGTCATCCTAAGACGACCAAGACAATTACTTTAATAACATCCATCTCAGGCTCTACCAGCCTCATACACTTACACTTACCAAATATCTTGGACTACATATAGTTTTCCAATCATTCAAGCCCCAAACCTCTACTCCACAAAATTTCCCAAATGACCTTAAACGATAACACATTAAATCACAACCGTCTCCGACATACATCTCATCATATGTACATACATATCGCTTGGTAACCAACCTGTCGACAACATCTCTAACCCACATGTTCATTCTTCATACAATTTCCAACTTCTTTCAAGGAACACGACTTGGTGCCACGCCACCAGACAAACACAAGGGTCATCACATAGACCTTCAACTCATAAGTACCATTGTGGTCACCAACAACGCCCCGTAGGGGAAAGAACATTCTCAAACACTTTCTTAGCTTAGATTCTCTAATCGACCTTGGGCTGGTGATTATTACGCTCCCATCCACTATGCTCCCGTCCATACCGAATCTCGGGGTATACGGCTCATGACATAGTATAGCTCATGGCATAGCACGGCTCATGACGTACATAATCCTCAACACGCCCATAACCACCTCTTTATCCAATCACAGTAAACAACCTCCAAGAGGTTCCAAACACTTTATCATATCTATTCGTTAAACTACTAGGAACATAGAAACACACGGGCCACTAACTATGGTCATTACCAATTCACATGGGTACAACACATTCCAAACATTCAATGCTCCTCTCACGAGCTTACACCACCACAATCACTAGCCACCAGTTCGTACATCCACAACTTATATCATAATCTTGACTACAACTTGTCATAGTCCCCCAAGGGAAACTCCTATCACAAGAACATCACAACATCCAACCAGGTTAAACTTAACTTAACCTTCAAAAACTATAAAACTACTCAACACCTAATCCTATCACACCAACACATAATCACATATCCACATACCGAGGAGAATTCCTAGGAGCGACACATCAATTCGGCTAACTCGTTTGGATTTTCTGCTAGAATAGACGTCGGCCAAACGCCTTTCTAACATGAACCCCGAACTAGTCGATTGGACGCCCAAGGGCAAGATATGTCATCCCAAAGATCCAACCTCAATGCACAAACATCATGTAGCATGAAAATGTCAAATATCCCAATGAAATTTTATGCTAGCACTCTAATACATGAAGGTCACACATCAATGCAAGCTCTCACATAACAGATCAACCATTCCCACGGTTCCTAAGTATTCAAACCTAGAGCTCTGGTGCCATTTGTAGCGCCACTGTCCTATTTTAATATAATTTGAATATAATTCTTGAAAGCCGACCCGATATGAAAGCCCTTTCTTTGCAAATTGTGCCCTTAAATGCTCCATTCATATCTAAAACTCCATTTAAAAACACCTGAATCATACATTCATCAGCAAACACACCAAGCGAACCCTGCTCGAGCGGACTCCTGACTGCTCGAGTGGTCTAGCACCCAAGAGCACCTTTCCCAAAACTGTGAAATTCCTTCTAAGCTGAGAATAACCACTATTTCCTCTCCTTCTTGAAACATGAATTCAAACACAGGATACAAGATCTTAAATATCCACAAAAGAGTAAAACATCCATCCTTCCATGAA
>JAOTRH010137497.1:0-13954 GCA_034768845.1 Heliamphora exappendiculata | reverse complement strand
TTAGAACCCACAATCCATCCTGCTATATCCTCACCACTAGCAACGCGGTCTCGTATCATCTGAGCCTCCTGATACATCTGCTGGACCTCTAGCACACGTGCTATCAACGCTGGTCGAGTAACTATAAAAAATAAGGTGGCACCCGTCGCGATCTCCCTGAGACACAAATCAAACTCACCAATCTCTCTAAGCATATTCCACTCGCGTATAGCCACAGAAGCTAACGACCCATAAGATCTCCTACTGAGAGCGTCAGCCACAACATTGGCCTTCCCTAGATGATACTGTAAGTCAAAATCATAATCCTCCAACAACTCCATCCATCGTCGCTGGCACAAGTTCAGGTCCTTCTGCTAAAATAAGTATGTCAAGCTCTTGTGATCGGAGAAAACCTCGAAGTGCTCACCATAAAGATAGTAACGCCATGTCTTCAAGGCGAAGACCACGGTTGCCAACTCTATATCATGTGTAGCATAGTTCCTCTCATGCGTCTTCAACTGCCGAGAACCATGGGCTACAACCTTCCCTCTCTGCATTAAAACATATCCAAGACCGTCATGTGATGCATCCCGGTATACAGTATACCCCAAGCCTCACTCTGAGATAATTAGCACTGGCGCGCTAGTCAACCTCGTCTTTAGCTCCTGGAATGCTAACTCATAAGACTCACTCCAAGTAAACCCAACTCCCTTCCGCGTCAGATGCGTCATCAGTGCAGCAAGTTTCGCAAAATCCTTCACAAATCACCGATAGTAGCCTGCCAAGCCCAGAAAACTGTGAATCTCAAAGACACTCTTCGATCGCTCCCAACCGGTCACAGCATCTGTCTTCGACGTATCCACCGCTACTCCGTCTGTCGGCACTACGTGTCCCAAAAACCTCACCTCAAGCATCCAGAACTCACACTTCTCGAACTTCTCATACAAGCGATGTTCTCTTAGAAGTTGCAGAACGATACGCACAAGATCCTCATGTGCCTCCTTAGTGGGTGAATATATCAGAATATCATCCATAAATACCATTACAAAACTGTCCAAGTAAGGATGAAAAATCTGGTTCATCACACCCATGAACGTAGCTGGTGCATTCGTCAAACCGAATGGCATAACCAGAAACTCGTAGTGACCATAGCGAGTCCGGAAGGCAGTCTTCGCTATATCCTCATCCCTGATCCTCAATTGGTGATATCCTGATCTCAAGTTATTCTTTGAGAAGCAGCTCGACCCCTTCAGCTGATCAAACAAATCATCTATCCTCGACATCGGATACTTGTTCTTCACTATTACCTGATTCAGCTTCCAGTAGTCAATACACAAACGCAAAGAACCATCCTTCTTCTTCGCGAAAAGAGCAAGAGCTCCCCACGGCGAAGTACTCAGGCGTATAAACCCCCTATCAAGTAACTCCTACAACTACACTTTGAGTTCACGCAACTCAACTGGTGCAAAGCGATAAGACGGCATGGATATGGGAGCAGCTCCAGGAACTAGATCAATAGAGAACTCTACCTCACGGCTCGGTGGCAACTTAAACAAATCATCAAGAAAGACACCAGGATAGTCGCACACCACCGGAGGTAAATCTCCTCGAACCCCAACCTCCTCATCCAACCTGAGGGCTGAAAAGAGGAAACCCAAGTTGCCTTGGTTCCGCATAGCACTGGGTGTAGACATCAAACTCTCATCTCACCCACAAAGAAAAAATAATCTCCCGTTGGTGTACAGATCGTTACCCTCCGTCGTTCGCAATCGATGAAGGCATGATAGGTGGTCACCCAATCCATCCTTAGGATGACATCAAATGCAGTCATGTCTAGAATAACAAAGTCAAACTCTAAACAACGACCGGCGACCTCCAACACGCAAGACCTACAGACAAGACTCAATGTCACACTCCCACTGACTGGGGTCTCTACACACAAGGTACTACCCAACCAGTCCATTTGTAACCCCAATGCAGATGCAAAAGCAGAAGATATAAATGAATGTGATGCTCCAGTGTCAATAAGAACACTAGTCCATGATCTGAAGACTAGAAGAGTACCTCTGATCATGGAGGTGGTAGCAGCAGCATAGGGTATGACCGGTGCTCTAGAAGAACTGGACTGTAGACTGCCGGCCCGACTGTACTGAAGCTCTCCCTCTGCAAATTGGGACATCTGAGCTCTAGGCTGTGAATACATCTGTCTCCCCTGGCCTGATGGGACGGTTGGTGCTCTTATTGTGCTCTGAATGCTCCCTCCTCGTGGACAGTTCCTTCGGATATGCCCAAACTACACACACTCAAACCAGACCGGTGGCCCTCTCCCGGGTGCCTGCGACTGTGACTGAGCCTGAACAGGCGCTGCACTCCGACACTCTGCTGTACGATGTCCTGGCCACTAGCATCTATGAAAAACACACTCCCTCTAATCTGACCATCCCGTTGAAGCTACAGGATGCGTGGATGTCGAAGACAGTGGCTGATAAGACCCCACCAGATAAGAACTCAGACCAGATGTCCGCTGACGCTTTTCCCTGCGTCCCCGAGATTGTGCACGTCCCCAGTCCTGCTGACCCCGACTGGCGTGAGTGCTGTTACTCTGTCCCGAATAGCGGGCCTCAAACCCCTCTCAAATCGCTTCACATGAAACTCATCAGTAGGCACGATCTCCTGTGTAAACCTAGAAAGGCTAGTAAACTCAGCCTCATACTCCACAACAGTCAGTGTCCCCTATGTCAGAAAGAGGAAATCCTCTCTGTAGAGATCCCTCAACGTCGCTGGAAAGTATTTCTCCAGAAATATCTTCGTGAATGCATCCCAGGTGCCTCCCACTGTGGTCTTGGAAAACTTCCACCACATATGAGCACTTCCCCTCAACTGGAAAGCATAAAATGAAACCCACATATCATCTCCTCTATCTATAGAGTATCAAGGATCCTGGTAACCAATTCTAGCCATTCAGTGGCCACTGTGGGGTTGGGATCCCCAGAAAAGGTAGGAGAGTCCATACGGCGAAACTCACGCATCGCGACCGTCGTCCCCGGCTCAGGTATGGTCTCTCTCCCTCTAAAGGCCTCAGCAAGTTGTCGGATGGAGCCGACCATCTCACGCAACAAATCTCCGTCAACAGGTCCTTGGGGTGCATTAGCATCCCCAATATATGGGAATGGAACATCCCTTCGGCTAGAACCACGGCCACGGCCAGGACCTCGCCCTCCTCCTCCCCACGTGGACATAACTCTATACGAAAGCAACATAACAGGATAAGCATCCATACAATGTGAGACCCTGACTTGTTTTTTTTTTTTGACGTTTTCGGACGCGCGTTACGTGTTTTTGTTTGAGCATGTTTTTATTGCTTTTGATGCATGATCGGGCTTAGATATACATGCGAGGTAGGTTCCCAGGGCTGTGGACTGTTGTGGTGCGAATTTCAAAATTTTTCAAAAAAAGATATTTTGGAGACCTATAAATATTGGGAGTTAGATATTTTCAAAAGACATTTTCCAAAACTTAACTCCTAAGTTTTTTGTTTTCTCTCCACCTTCTCTCTAAGATCTCGGGGGACCGGGGCTCAGTTTTTAGCGATCCAACAGCAGATCCTTGCTTTTGGCACCGTGGGCTACGCAACTATTCAGTCAGAATTTTATTCTGGCGAAGCTCAATTTTGCACGTGGTTTGAGACATTATATTTTTAACTCATTGAGGTAGGATTCTAGACCTGCATGGTTTATAAGGGTGCTACGTGTAATCAAGTGTATTTTTATCGGTCGGATTGTTATAGATCTGACTTTGCATAAAAATAAGTTTTGGGTTTAAAAATTTGTTTTTCATCATTTTCGGTGGATGGAATTGAGTTGTGATGGTTTCTTTTGAAGCCTTACAGTAGTCTGGGGCTAGGGTATACATGTGAATATCATATTTAGTGTTTAAAGGCTTTGCTTTAGGGTTTATACATGTTTTGGAGTTGAAAAACCTGTTCTATTTTCTTAAAAATCGAGACTGTTGTGTGACGGATCGATCGGTCTAGGCGACTGCAGAAAAAAATTGCATTTTTCAAATCGATGTATCTCCCTCATCCGAACTCGGACTGGGGTCGTTCTTGTACTCAAATTGAAGCCTTGGAAGTCTTTTTTCCAATGACACCACTCTCATTTCAAAATTCTTTTTGTAAAAAAGTTATGGTCAAAAGCGTGAAGGTATATCAAGTTTTCTCAAACGTTTTTCCCCCATTTTTGGACAAATGTTTGGGAAAAGGTTATTTTTCATCCTTGTGAGCCCTTTGACCAAGTTTCTTGTTTCTTAGGGTGTCTGGGGCTTGTGTTGGACGTGTGTGGGTGTCGTGGGCTTGTGTGGGTCCTTCTTTGGTCGAGTTAGGGCCTTGGGAGTTTGTTGGTGTTTTGTTGTTTGGTGGTTGGGTTTTGATTTTCGATTGACGTCCTATGGTATTTAATTGATTAATTTATGGGAATTAGTCGATTCAAATACTGGTGGATTCTTTTTGCGGTTCGGTTGGTTGTGTTGTGGTGAGACTCAACCATTTCTAACAAAATGTTTGCAAGGTGAGACTCAACCCCGAGGGTTAGCTCCAAACCTCCAAAAATATTTCTTTCACCATTTTCACAAAGCACCTCATTTTCAAACCTCCTTTTCAAAACTATGGAAACCACGTACCCGAGACATGTATACAACCAAGAAAAGCCGTAAAAACCCACTTTTACCCAAAAATGAAGGTTTACACATGAAAATCACATTTGATGTATTTTCTACCCGGTAAAAACACATATAATCACATATAGCACCCTTATACAGCAGTAGGGTCTAGAATCCTACCTCGGAGAGTCAAGAACTCGACGTCTCAAAACTGAACGGCGTCAGAATGAGAATCCATCCGTATGGGTGCGAAGCCCACGTTGCCAACAGCAAGGATCTGCTATTCGATCGCAAAAAACTAAACCCCGGGCAACCCGAAAGCTAGAGAGCAGGTAGAGAAAAGGTGCAGAGAAAGAGATTTGGTTGAAAAAGATATTTTTGGTCCAAAATTCAAGGCTACCAGGCTTTATAGAAATTCGCACCCAAGACCCACCGCTCGAGCGCCCAAGCACCACTCGAGCGGACCCCTTGCCGACATACACTCTGCCACACCACCGCTCAAGCGCCCAAGCACCACTCGAGCGGACCCTTCTCGGACCAACACTCTGCCACCAGCCCGCTCGAGCGAGTTCCCTACCGCTCGAGCGGTCGTCGCTGGGAGAGAAAACTAGAAAAGGCAACCAAAACTGAACCCCCACATGCATAACACGTATAGCACCAATACAAAACATGTTGTTCTACAACTTTAAAGCATAAGCCATGCATCGATACTATTCATATACTGAAAGAAACACATCAGATATATAAATAACCTAAAAGATAAGGGTTCAGGGTCTCACATTGGCATTCTTTTATTTTCCATTCTTTTCTTCTCTTGACATAACTCACAATTTCTCTTTATCTGTTATATAATCATTAATTTTCTTTCCCATTCTTCAATTTCTTATTCACATTTCACTTTCATCTCGTTAATCAAAGCACTGAACCGACATCGGGTGCAGCTTATAGAAACCCCTCCCTATTCCCCCAATAGGCTACGCGAAGCCATTGGGTAATAGATAGCTCTATAACTCACCATGACAACTGCCTTTTTCGGTTTCCCTGAGGAACACCGATGGGTAGGCAACCCATGCGCACTTTTTCGGGGACTAACCCGATGGGTAGGGCGCCCTACTTGCACAAGTTTTTGGTCTTTTACCGCGGAGCTAGTAAAGCCCAACTTAATCACATCCACATCAATCAACCTCGGTTCAATATTTGATTAATCATACAAGTGTTCATTAATCAACCGGGAGTCCATCTCCCCAATCCAATTTCACATTCACGTAATATTCCTTCTCATTCACATTTGCTACATCATTCTGTTTTCGATCCCATATTATTAATAAACACAATTATTACATCCTTCTATTTCAGCTTCCATATCATTAATTCCCAAATCAAGTTTCACATTTTCTCAATTCAATAATATAAATTTCATATCATGTCTTGTATTTGCATATCACACTTATTAACCATGCAGCTCCACAAGTAAGATTAATAACGTTCTAAATTTCTTAACTCTCTTCACTTAACATATTACATCAATTCACTCATTTTGATTTCTATATTTAATTCAACAAGTTTCAACTATAAATCAATCATGGTCTTCCTTTCACCAACTAACTTCAAACTATTTCGTTTTAGTCATTCATTTAACCACAACTTCTTAGTTACTTATATGTCCACGACCTTCCAAATCCTTACCAATTAAATCAAGAACTTAACTTATTAATATCTGGTTAACTAGTTATGGAGTATCGCCAACACTTTAATCATCCCAGGTCATATCCCTTTACTCATTATCTTTATCTTGCTTTTGCTACACCCACTAATGTGCTACTATTTCAATGCTACTCATTGTTCATAGTATCTTGTAGCTTAAATTAACGTGTATAGCAATTACTTACCCCATATACTCCAAGTTGTAATACAATTCTGATATGCAAACCATGAAAGTATTGTGAAGTTCATAGTCATCCAAACCACATAAATAAACCATAAATTTATTTCAACAAGCTACCAAGTTCAACTTATTCACAAAGTCCCAAACTAATATTCATACGTCTCACATTCACAATGTGAGACCCTGTACCATTTGATTTTGATATATATATGCATGTTAGGCGTTTTGAGGCATTTTTGCCATTTTTTTTGCTTTTGTCTGCACATATGTGTTTCGATACCTGTTCTGGTTAATCTGAGTATACGAGGTTGGTCCCGGGGGCTGCGGGGAGTTATGGTGCGAATTTTAAAAATTAAAAAAGAAAGATATTTTATAGGCCTATAAATATCTGGAGTTAGATGTTTTCGAAAGATATTTTCAAAACTTAACTCCTAAGTTTTCTCCAAACTCTCTCTGCCTTCTCTTTAACTTCTCAGGGGCCCGAGGCTTGGTTTTTGATAAACCAACTACTGATCCTTTATCGGCAACGTGGTCTACGCATTCATCCGGACGAAATTTGATTCCGGCAAAGCTCGAATTTGCACGTGGATCAAGGCGTTAGATTTTTGACCCAATGAGGTAGGATATCAGATTCTACTGCTGTATAAGGGTACTATAAGTAATCTTATGTTGTTTCACCTTTTAAAAATGCATGAAATGTGATTTTATGTTTTAGATCTGGTTTTTGATTTAAAACTATTTTTCGGCGTATTCGATGGATGGAAGTATGTTGCGAGGATTTCCTTTTGAGGTTTTGGTGTGAGGCTTGGGTGTGTTAATGATTGAGAGTGTTAGATGAGTGTTTGATGGGCATTTGGAGGTTCGATTTGAGTTTTGGGAGCAAAAACCAGTGAACCTGTAGCTCAAAAACAAAATCTGGAAAGTTCAGTCGACTGAACCTTTGAGGTCAGTCGACTGAATCTTGCTTTGGGGAGTTTAGTCAACTGGACCAGGAGGGTTAGTCAACTAAAATTGCTTCTATTTTTTGTTCTCTTTTCCAGAGAGTTTTTCAGTCGACTTGGGGCTTGGGCCAGTCGACTGGGGTCCTGTGTGGGCTATTGGTGTTGGTTTTGATGGTTCGGGTGGTTTGTTTGGGCAAAGGGTGGTTTGCAAAAGGAGTTTTTACAAAAAAAATTTGGGAGAAACGTGTTTATTGGAGGTTTGAAGCTAACCCTAGGGGTTGAGACTCGCTTTCTAAAACATTTACATGAGAATATGTTTTTACATCCTTTGGTTTGATCTCCATGGTTTCATGGATTGGATCTCTTGTTTATACATGCATTGTATAACTACTTTTGGGGAAAGTAATTTGGAAATATTTTGTTTTGATCTCCTGGTGAGGGATGGATCTATGTACATGTATAATGTACCGATTTGAGAAATATTTTAAGAAGATTATCTAGATGTACCGGGATGACGTGTATGTGGCATGAGTTACCCTCGGTGTAAGTCCGAAAACGTGCACTGCGCAGGTATTCATGTCTTTCGGTTTAGTCCCCGTAAACTGAGACGGATTGGTGCTTAGTTCCCTCGGGTCATAGCCGTAAACTAAGTGGTTCGTTATGGTGCTCCGTATAGAACCTGTGTGTATCTAGGTGATCCCATGATATCTGGGGGTTAGATACTGCACAGAAGTCTATAGTTGTGACCTCTATCCCCATGTGGAGGAGTCGTACATAGGATCTTATTCTTCTTTTCTGCGATGGTACATTCCGCAATGGAACGATGTTTTGATTACTATTTTTCCTTAACTGTGGTTGGTTATTTTCAACATTTGCATCACATGATTTTAAGGTTGAAAACAAAGGGTTTTATGTCAATGAAACCGTTTTGGGAGACTTGTGTGGTCTGATGGGAAAACTTGAGAGTTTTGAATGGAAGACCTATTTTGGTTTTGTGGTTGAGTTCGTTCCCACCGTATGATTGCATATTCTTGCTTTACAGCTTATTATCTGTTTCTATTGGGCTTCGACTCACGGGTGGAAATTTTTTGTAAAACCATTTTCAGGTGATGATGTAGATGAGGTATAGCTTGGTGGTGCCCACGGTGGCAGAAGACTTTTACAGATTTTCTTCTTTTTGGTATGCCTATTCCTGAAGGCAGGTTTTGTACGCCATAAGGCGATATATTGTATGCATATTGATCTATATGTCTTTTTTCTTTATGAGAGATACACTATGTTGGGTATTTCATTGGTTTCAACATGAGGATTTTAATGTATGAAAACCTGTACTTTCATATGAAATGGATGTTTGGTGGATTTTCATGTGACCTCGAGTTTTGGGGCGTGACAACTTGGTATCAGAGCTCTGGGTTCGAATACCTAAGAGCCATGGGAAAAGGGGTTTATCACCTGGTGAGGTTGATTGTGTATGCTTGCTTGCACGTGTTTGAACGTTGGTTTATAACATGTTAATAGCTTTCTGACCATGATAATTGTGTATATGTGGGTATAGAGGTTGAATCTCAGGATTGATGAGTCTTGCCTTCGGGCGTTTGGTTTAACATGTTTAGGAGCCAAGTTAGAAGCGCGTTTGGCCGATGTGTATTGTAGCAAGGAATTTAAATACGTTATCCAAATTGACGAGTCCATCTTGTTAGTTCTCCTCGGTATGTGAGATGTATTTGCATAATCTTATGCGGTTATGTGGTAGCATAATTATGTGTTTATGTTACGTTGTAGCATGTTGTAGGAAAGCTTATTCTGTTTATATTGCTTCCTATAGAACTATGTCCACGCGGGGAGTGTGGGAATGGGGTCATGGTCGGGGCCGTAGCCGAGGACGTGCTTATGTTCAGGTTTCAGAGGAAGTGAACATTCCGGCCTCACAAGAACAAGTGGGTGGTACTGATGTCGTCCATGAGATGTTATCCACTATGCAAGCGATGGCTGAAGCTACCAGGGCTAGTGTGCAGGTTCCTGAGCCAAGGGCTTCTGTAGCCATGCGGGAGTTTCGGCGGTTGGATCCTCCGATCTTTGCTGGGGAGCCAGACCCAAAGGTCGCTACTGAGTGGTTAGAAGTGACCACATCAATTTTTTATACTCTAGATATCGAGGAGGATGCTTTGCGTATAAAGTTAACGGCATTCCAACTGCGAGAAGATGCTAGAGAGTGGTGAAAGTTTGCCAAGACCACTGTGGATGAGACATGGGCTGCTTTCACGAGAATCTTCTTAGAGAAGTATTTCCCGAGGTCTTCGAGGGATAATTACCGAGAGGAGTTCCTCTCCCTTGTTCAAGGGAATTTGTCCGTGGTCCAGTATGAGGCCAAGTTTGCGAATCTGTCGCGGTTCGCACCTAAGATGGTATCTACAGAGGAGTTGCGCACTCAGAGGTTTGAGAGGGGCCTTCGACCTGCTATTAAGGATAGGGTTGCAGATCTGGATGTGGAGGTGCACATCAAGCTGGTGGAATCTGCTATTCGGGTCGATAACTCGTTGGCAAATAGCCGCAGGAATAGAGAGAGCGGGAGCCAGCAAGGCAGTGGAGATGCACAGTTCCAGGGGCGCAGGGGCAAGCGCGAGAGGTCGTCTGGACCTACTTCCCATTTTGTTGGATCATCTCAGCCGTAGCCGTCGGCACCTACACTTTCAGTGGCCTCGACAGGAAGGTCAGAGCAGAGAGGGTTGATCTGTTATCGCTGTGGACAGCCGGGACATCATTCAGTTGAGTGCCCGCAAAAGGGTCAGTCTCAGAGTCCAGCGCCCGTCCAGTCACATGCGAGAGACCCACCTATCTATTTTGGGTGTGGCCAGCCCGGGCATATCCGTAGACTATGTCCTAGAGAGGGGAATGTTTAGAGTGCGACCGAAGCGTCTGTTCCTTCATCTGTATAGAGACGACAGGCTCTGCAGTAGCCTAGGGCTCAAACATCTAGGTTTGCGGAAGGAGGTACTTCAGCGCAGTCGGTGAGGCAGTCATCGACTCAGAGTTATGGTGGACAGACTAGACTACCGCAGGCCAAGCTTATGTTCTTGCGGATCGCAGTGCTTCCAAATCACCAGTGGCATCTGATGTTGCTGTTACACCAGCCATGACCAAAGGTACTCTTCTAGTCTTTAGATCATGGGCAAGTGTTCTTATCGACACAAGAACATCACATTCGTTTATATCATCTATATTTGTATCTGCTTTGGGGTTGGAAATGGACTGGTTGGGTAGCACCTTGTATGTGGAGACCCAGTTAGTGGGAGTGTGACGCTCAGCCTTGTTTGTAGATCCTGTGTGATGGAGGTCGCCAGTCGTTGTTTAGAGTTTGATTTTATCATCCTAGACATGACCACATTTGATGTCATCCCAGGGATGGATTGGCTGACCACCTATCATGCCTTTATAGATTGTGAGCTACGGAGAGTGTTGATCTGTACCCCAGAGGGTGACTGCTTCTACTTTGTGGGTGATCGGGATGAGGGCCAGATATCTATGCCAGGAGTCACCCGGGTTCGAGGAGATTTGAGTTTCCTCTTTTCTGCACTCAGGTTAGATGAACCAGTTGGGGTTTAGAGGGTGTGGCCCCATGTGGTGTGTGATTACCCGGATGTTTTTTTGGATGATTTGTTTGAGTTACCACCGAGTAGAGATGTGGAGTTCTCCATTGATCTTATTTCGGGAGCTGCTCCTATCTCTATGCCATCGTACCATTTTGCACCGGTTGAGTTGCAAGAACTCAAGGTGCAATTGCAGGAGTTGCTAGATAAGGGGTTTGTGCAGTCGAGTACTTCGCCGTGGAGAGCTCCAGCGCGCTTTTCAAAGAAGAAGGATGGTTCGTTGCGGTTGTGTATAGATTACAGGAAGTTAAACCAGGTGATGGTGAAGAACAAGTATCCGATGCCGAGGATCGATGACTTGTTTGATCAGTTGAGAGGGTCCCGTTGCTTTTCGAAGATTGATTTGAGGTCAGGGTATCATCAGCTGAGGATCAGGGGCGAGGACATAGCGAAGACCGCCTTTTGGAATCGCTATGGTTACTACGAGTTTTTGGTTATGCCGTTCGGTTTAACGAACGCCCCTGCTACATTTATGGGTCTGATGAATCGTATCTTCCACCCATATCTGGACAGTTTTGTAGTTGTGTTCGTGGATGACATTCTCGTTTATTCACCCATGAGGGGGGTGCATGAGGAGCATCTGCATGTTGTTTCGCATCTTCTGAGAGAACATTGCTTGTATGCGAAGTTCGAGAAGTGCGAGTTTTGGGTGACGGAGGTGAGATTCCTTGGACACGTGGTGTCAAAGGATGGGGTATCAATGGATTCGACGAAGACTGATGTAGTGACGGATTGGTAGCGACCGAGGAATGTTTTTGAGATCCGTAGTTTTTTGGGTCTAACGGGTTATTACCGGCGGTTTGTGCAAGACTTCTCTAGGCTTGCAGCACTGATAATGCATTTGACGCGGAAGGGAGTCACGTTTGTATGAAGCGAGTCTTATGAGTCAGCTTTTCAGGAGCTGAAGAGGAGACTGACCAGTGCACCAGTTCTGATTATTCCAGAGCGAGGTCTGGGATATACTATGTATTGCGACGCATTACTTGATGGTTTAGGCTGTGTATTGATGTAGGGAGGCAAGGTTGTAGCCTATGGCTCGCGACAGCTGAAGACACACGAGAGGAATTACCCGACTCGTGATTTGATGTTGGCAGCTGTGGTCTTTGCTTTGAAGACATGGCGTCACTATCTCTATGGAGAGCATTTCGAGGTCTTCTCTAATCAAAAGAGCCTGAAGTACTTGTTTTCACATAAGGACATGAATCTTTGCCAGCGAAAATGGATGGAGTTGTTGGAGGATTACGACTTTGATTTGCAGTACCATCCGCGTAAGGCAAATGTCGTAGCTGACGCACTCAGTAGGAAGTCTTATGGCTCGTTAGCTTTTGTAGCTATACGAGAATGGATTATGCTTGTAGATGTTGGGAAATTTGATTTGTGTCTTGAGGAGATAACGGAAGGTGCGACCTTATGTTCAGTTGCTTTACAGCCTACATTAGTTGCACGCGTATTAGAAGCTCAGAGGATCGATCCAGAGGCTTAGATGATACGGGACCGTATTGCTAGTGGGACAGACACAGCAGGATGGGTTGTGAGTTCAGATCAGAGTCTGAGGTTGCTAGGGTGATCGTTTGTACCGGAGTCGTGTCGTGCTGAGGTGCTACATGAGTTTCATCACTCACGTCTTGCAGTGCATCCAGGAGGTACGAAGATGTACTACGACCTACGCCGTCAGTTCTGGTGGACGGGAATGAAGAGGGATGTGATCCGATTCATTTCTCGTTGCTTTACTTATCAGCAAGTGAAGGTGGAACACCAGAGACCTGCAGGATTGTTGCAGCCGTTGCCTGTATCTGAGCAGAAGTGAGAGAATGTCACTATGGATTTTGTATCAGGACTTCCACGCTCGCTGAGATGACATGATGCTGTTTGGGTTGTGGTAGATAGGCTGACGAAGTCAGCACATTTTCTTCCCATTCGAGTGAGAGACTCAGTGGACAGATTGAGTAGATTGTACATTCAGGAGATAGTCCGACTACACGGAGTACCGGTGACTATTGTTTCTGATCGAGATCTGCGCTTTACATTGCGCTTTTGGCAGAGTCTTCAAGTGGCTTTGGGGACGAGCTTGACTTTTAGTGCAGCTTTTCATCCTCAGACCGACGGTCAGCCTGAGAGGACCATTCAGATTTTGGAGGACATGCTGAGAGCCTGTGTGCTTGATTTTCGAGATTCTTGGGAGGATCATCTATCTTTGACAGAGTTTACATACAACAATAGCTATCAGTCCAATATTGGGATAGCACCGTATGAGACTTTGTATGGTAGGCCGTGTAGATCGCCTGTGTGTTGGACAGAGGTGGGAGTGACTGTTGTTTTGGGACCCGGCTTGGTGCGGGAAACGACATAGGTGATTACAGTGATTCGTCAGCGTCTGATGAGAGCACAGAGCCGCCAGAAGAGTTATGCTGATCGAAGGAGGAGACTGTTAGAGTTTGCCGTGGGAGACCATGTGTTTCTGAAGGTCTTGCCACGTAGAGGGTTGATGAGATTTGGTCGTAGCGAAAAGATATCACCATGTTTTATCGGACCATTTGAGATCCTAGAAAGGATTGGGGTGGTAGCATACCATCTGGCTTCGCCGCCTCAGTTAGCATTTGTGCACAATGTCTTCCACGTTTCTATGCTTCGGAGGTACGAACCAGATCTGTCTCATGTATTAGATTGGACTGAGTTACAAGTTGAGGAGGATGTGACGTATGAGGAGCGTCCATTTCTGGGGTGAAATTCCTTAAGGCGGGGAGAGTTGTAAGACCTTGTACCGTTTTATTTTTATATTTATGCATATTTGGTGTTTTGTACACGTGTTGGCGTTTTCGCCTTAATATGCTTATATGAGTTATGAT
>JAOTRH010137466.1:0-13956 GCA_034768845.1 Heliamphora exappendiculata | reverse complement strand
GTAAGTATTGTTAAAATTTTTGTACTTCTCTAAACTATTACTATTTCATTGTATTCTTACCAACAAAATCGAATGACATTATAGATTAAGAAGAACAATGGTAGGGAACAATCTATTACAGAAAAGTTCAAGGAAACTCATATACGTCATCTGGATGGGAAAGAGGTGTGAATAAATGATAAAGCTCGACAACATCATGTATGCACGAATATTTTAATTTCAATAAATGGTCAATGTGCATTTTATTACGTTAACTGTTATAAATTTATGAATTTGAAAAATTACAGGATGAAATTGTTTCAAAAATTGCTTAGCAATCACAGCCTGATGTCACTGAACCGTTGTCAGAAGAACAGATTTCTATGCAGGTACTTGGAAAGAGGTCTACCTATCTAAAGGGTATAAGGAACCATAAGAGGATCGGTTCATCCTCCACAGAAGTTAAGGAGCCTGATCCAGAGGTGATTGCTTTGCGAAAGCAAGTGAAAACATTTCAGAGTATTCTACAAGTGTTGGCAATAAAAGCAGGCGTTGATCCAGCTAGTATTCCAAATTTAGTTCCAAACAGCGAAGGCGAGGATGACACATTTTGTGGAGGGCATAATACCACTTTTCTTGGCTAAATTAAATGTGAAATTTCAAAAAACTTATCAACTGAATTATTTTTTGAATATTAGGATAATTAGTTAGTGGGTATACTTGGATACAATGGGGTGAGGGATTGCTTCAATTTTTTATAACTTTTTGGTTACTACATGTATTTTGGGATTGAAAATTATTTTTGAATTTTGGAGATGTTTATTACTGATGATTATCATTCAAATTTGGATATGTAAACTTTATATTGATTTGAATAGAATGTATGTGAAATGAATTTACATATTATGTGTTTGCGATTTTTTTAATGAGATTGCATGAATAATATATTACAGAAAAATTTAAGTTATATTTTAGCCAAATAAAAAATAAAAAATAAAGATAAAATAATTTATGAAAACAACAAATAATATATATATATATATATATATAGGTAATGAATAAAAGCATTGAAAAAAGTTTACCATTAAACGACACATTTATTTGTGTTGGCAAAATATTAAAATTAACAATATTATAATTACTTTTGCCGACAACTATGACATTGGTAAAAGTGCTAAATCTACCCAATTTTTATGTTTTTTTCTGAACGAACTTTGTATTGCCGACACTGCTTTTAACTTATTGGCGACGCACAATTTTGTGGCCAAATCTATTACTTATGCCGATACATGGGGTATGCATTGGCAAAACCTTTTTTCGACACACTTTTTCCGACGGATTGGCGACGCACTGTTTTTCGTTGCCAAAAACTTTTACCGACTCAATTAGGCTTTTGCCGACAGCCTTGTTTGTGCCGCTGAAAGTGCATTTTGTTGTAGTGAGTTCAGCAGCTTGGGTTTTGTGTGAATTGTTATAAATAGGCTGTTATGATTTCATATTTTGTGGTCTCTTCTTTATTTTATAAACACTAGCCACCAAGGAGCCTCCCCAGTTGATTAAAAAACTCTCAAGTCAGTCAATAATTAATTGATAATCATTTAGCTTCTGCATAGTCAAAAACATCATCAAGTTAATCAAATCTTCAGCATTTCTCGTGAGTTCGTGAATTTTCAAGAGTTTAAAGTCTGATAATAAATTCCATCAGCATCTGAAGTCTGGTGGTGGATTGCATCAGCATATGAAGGTGGTAGATTCCAACGATAGTCAAACACGAAATTAGTGTACATGAATTCGACATGAGTAGGCTTATATTCGTAAGTTGTGAATTCAACAGTTATTTGTAAAATTTTCTTATAACCAATATTTGTTATAATGCTTGATCGTTCTAAACTTGAATTAGTCCCGTTATTTTTAACTGGTTTGGAGTTTTCCAAGTAAAAATTATCATGTCTCGCGTGTGGTTGATTTATCTCTTACTTGTGTGATTGTTTAATGGGTTTGAGGCGTTTGGCTTTTTAGATAAATCGATCAATGCAAATTAGTTGTTAAATGGGATTTTTCAGTGCCACATTATTTGGTATATTAATTCGATAAAATAATTTAGTCATCTTAGCATTATTGTTTTAATGTGCAATTAGTAATATTATAGTGATCAAATTAATATACTAAATGATGTAGTACAATCACAAATATTCATATAATGTGTTCTATACAAATTTTACTTATATTTAATAACTATAATTATGTCACATCATTTAATACAATAATTTGATAGAATAATTTTATCACTGTAACATTATTGTGTTGTGCATCCTTAAGTTTTTCTTACGAGAAACTAGTTATCGGTATATTTATTTTTTAAAAACTGTGTTTACAAAAAGTAGTGGGATAATTTAACTGAGAATTAAACTGTGATTGTGAAGTAAAAAAAATGCACAAACCACACAATAAGGAGACATGGACTTTTTACGTGAAAAAATTCAAACTTGGATAAAAATAACGGGACCATTTCAGATCCAACTAAATTACGTACTATTATTTTGAACAGTTATAAGAACCAATTTACAGATTTCGTTGAATACAAAACCTAATAACTTGAGTTAATCGAACATATCGAATCCACCTGAATTGTTACTTCGCTTGATCACACGACATCGAATTCATGACGTCTTTCGCTTTGGAATCCAGCAAAGGTCTTGATTTTTGAACCTTCAATTCAAATTTCTTGCTTTGAGGACCAGCCAATTGATTGATTCTTTAAGACCACCTTCCTTTAAAGTGCCTCTTGCCACTCATATAAGCATTTAGAATTTTCTCATTTTATAAAATAAGGCCCTAAAGCCTCTTAAACCTTAAGGGGTTAAGAGGTTATTTAAAAATGAAATAAGGCCCTAAAACCTCTTAAACCTTAAGGGGTTAAGAGGTTATTTTAGGTTATACCTCGCAAAAAATAAATAACTAATATATTTTGTGTGACTAGAATATTCGAGGAGATCCATAAAATAAACCATAAAAATTATAAAATTATATAAAATCATATAATTATTTTTGTTGTGCCTCTTAAGGGGTTTCTGATTCGTAAAAATGCAAAGAACACCGTATAGGAAATTATATAAAATTATAGAATTTTATAATTTTTATGGTTTATATTATGGATCTCGTCGAATATTCTATTCACACAAAATATATTAGTTATTTATTGTTTAAAAACAAATGTAATCAAATTATATAACTAACAATGTTCAATAAATTTTATTTTTGCATTTAAATAATGTAATTAATAAAATTTATAATATAAACAGTTCATACTATAAAATTATATAAAAACTTAACACTATTTTAAATCGCAACAAATCATAATATGCATTGAGCATAGTATGAATCCAATTATGGCCTTATGGCGATAGACACGTTTGAGCTACTAGGCAGATTGTCATTGACTTTTTTTCATTGTTAAAAAGATTGAAACAAACTAACATTAAAATGAACTCTATTGGGACAAGTATCTTGTATTCTAAATATCTATACAATTAGAGTTTTATAATAATATAGTAATTAAAATTTTAAAATTTTATAATTATATGACAGTTAAAATTTTAAATTTTACTTATAAATATGAACGGTATAAATCTAGTAAATCGTAAATAGAGAGTAAATCAAATAAGATAAAAGTGTAGAAAAACAAAGAAAAATACAAGGGACACCATAGTTATCTTTTAAGCAGAGAAACGAGATTTTTATAATTATCTCAAAACTTGAATTGTGGGTGTTGACTTTTAAAATATTTTTAGTTGTGTGATTTTACATCTATAGTTATAGTAGATTCTCTTACTTATCCGTAAACGTCGACAAATTGTGTCAAACTACATAAATTTTTATTTATTTATTTTTGTGTGTGTGAATAATTATGTTTCTATTTACACTCAAAAATTTTGTGTTTAAATCCCAACAACTTATAATAATTATGGATTCACGTGAGAAGGCTGTGAACGGATCTGTTTTTCTAACAAAACTCTAGTTCTATATATAAAGTCACTGACCTAACCTTCACTTGTGTGTATCTGTGTGTGTGAGTGGTAGAAAGTCCAAAAAGGCTTCTCAGTTCTGGGTCCCTCTCTCTCGGTCTCCTATTTCTCTGCTACTTTTCTATCTGAATTATCTTTTTCTAATAGGTGAGTGGTCATTAAGCTGCTTCAGCTCTGAATTCAGAGCTATCTCATTAAATCTTAATTCATTATTTGTCTACCAAGCCAAAGAATTCAAATTCTTCAAATCCTCAATCGTTCATTTCTTTCTTAATTTCGGGCTTATAATTCACTGCTTGACAATGAATTCAATGAATTTGAATTCATTGTCACTTAACTCTATGAGTTTTTTTTCTTTCTTTTTTTTTGTCTTTTTTGATTAGAGATCACCGGCATTCTAACTCGAAAGTGATCTTAATTTTGTGTCTGGAAGGTGATTTTGGGAACGGAAATGACGAGAACCTCCGTATTTTTTGGGGGGGTTCTTCTGGTGGTGTACTGCTGGGCGGCCATGGCGGAAGCAGAATACGTGAAATACAGAGATCCCAAACAGCCTCTAAATGTTCGAATAAAGGACTTAATGAGTAAGATGACTTTAGATGAGAAGATTGGCCAAATGACCCAGATCGACAGGACCGTCGCTACAGAAGAAGTGATGAAGAACTACTTACTCGGTAAATCATCGTTTCAAACTCTCTTTCTCAATTAAGCTTCCCTCCTCATGACTTGTTAAAGATCTTTCATAAATAAATAAAGAACTCATTTTGTCAATCTAAGATGACAAGTGATGATAATTCCAATTATGCATCTCTTAAACTTTCTGAGTTACGTTTATTTATCCAAAAATTCAGATCGATTGAGCATTAATAATTAACAAACTGCATTTTGCTTTATAAAGTGGACAGTTTTAGTTTTGAATGAGTTATTTAAGTTTAAATTATTCATTTTGTAAAATATAATTAATTTCTACATCTATCGATATTCGATTAATCTAAATTCTATGTAAATGATCTTTTTTTCTTTTTGTAAAATTTATGAAATAAACTTTTGTACTATTCGATTAATCTAAATTCCTTTTTTTTTGTAAAATTTATGAAATAAACTTTTATACTATTATTAAAATGGTATTAGAGCTAAACATATCAAAATTATACCATGCTCCTTAAAACTTTTTGAAAATCGTTCGTTTGTTTAAGTTAAAATTTTACGTCTGTCCTGCTCTCTTCCATCTTTTGTGTTCATTAATGCTAGAAATTTGAAAAAGAATGTGTTGATTTTGGTAATTTGTGGGCAGGGAGTGTGTTGAGCGGCGGAGGAAGCGTTCCGACGATAAACGCATCTGCGCAGACTTGGATTGACATGGTGAATGGGTTTCAAAGAGGGTCGCTATCGACCCGTCTTGAGATCCCAATGATTTACGGCATTGATGCTCTACATGGCAATAATAATGTCTACAAAGCAACCATTTTCCCGCACAATGTTGGTCTTGGAGCTGCAAGGCAAGCACATTTTTTTTTTTTTGTCAATGAAAGAATTTATATTATCCTAATTTCAGGAGAGAGAAAAAAAAGAAATACCGCTAATCATTCGTCACGTAGTTTGAACCCACAACCTCCACAATATACTTGGATTACAAAAACCTTGGCAAGGGGAAGCACGTTCCTATATATCTATTGGCCCTGTTTGGGTTAAATTGGATAAATGTTGCTTATTCTTGTCTTTTTTTTAACTTTTTGTATTTTTATTAAAAAAATTTTATTTTTTCGAATTATTTTAATGAGATGAACTAAAAAAATAAAAAATTTTATAATAAAATAAAAAATTCACTAAAAACTAAAATAAGCAACATTAAATTTGGCTTATTAATTTATTTTGACTTACTCTTTTGTCTTTTATAAACTTTTTTATATTTTGATTAAACAATTTTGTTTTTTTAACTCGTCTCGATAAAAAGAGTTAAAACGTATAATAATTTAACTAAATGATAAAAAAAAATCACCAAATATAAAAATAAGCTAAACCAAATAAGTCATTGGCTTTATTTGGGATAATTGGTTATTTTCTTACTTTCGTCATTAATTAATTTTTTTTATTGTTTAGTCGAATTGTTTTACTTTTCGACTTATCTCATGGAAATGCTCATAAAAAGTAAAAAAAAACTTTGATCAAAATATTTAAAAAAATTAGAAAAAGCCAAAGTAAGTTAATTATCCAAGTTTAATGTTTTATTTTTATCTTTAGTGAATTTTTTTTAATCAAACTTTTAAAATTTTTGGACTCATTGCACTGAGATGATTTAAATAAAAAAACTTAAAAAATTTAGTCAACAGATGGAAAAAAAAAATTCAAACAAAATAAAAAAAGAGTAAAATTTATGCAATTTTGCCCAAACAGGGCATTATCTATACTTCAACAGGAAAACTCGAGTTTGGTGAGGTCAACATACTTGTTTGGGATATTTGTTTATTTTGATTTTTTTGTTAATGTTTGTAATTATTCAATTAAATTATTATGCTTTTTTATTTTTTTTATCGAGACAAATCGCAAAATAGTTTTTTTAATCAAAATATAAAATTTGAAAAACACAAAAAATAAGGTAAAATAAACTTATAAGTCAAAATTTTACATTATTTATTTTCATCTTTAATAAACTTTTTTTTTATATATTTGATCAGATTTTTTTTCTTTTTTGATTCATTTCATAGAGACAATTCAAAAATATAAAAAAAAAAATAAAAAAAAAATCAGAAAAGACAAATAATTTTTTTAGATAATGTGGATTCATCTCATTAATAAAATTTTAAAATCTGAACATTAATTTGTATGGGAAATGTGGTTTTTAAGATTGTTTGGATTTTTTTTTCCTTTTTTTTTTTTTAGATAGAGAAAAAGAATAGGGAGAAAAAATAGTAAATTAGAATTGTGAGCATGCAGGGATCCAGAACTAGTGAAGAAAATCGGAGCTGCAACTGCGCTGGAAGTCAGAGCTACAGGCATTCAATATACTTTTGCACCATGCATTGCGGTAACTACTAACCATATAGATCCAAATTATTTAAAGTTTTGGGATATATAAAAAGCTTAGTTTTTAAGAAATTTAATTTTTTAAATGTGAATAAAAAAGTTAAATTATTTGAAATAATTTGTTTAGAGTGATTTTTAGTTTTAATAAAAAGTTTTAGTTTTTTTGTTGAGATATCTAATATGTTGTTATTTTTTATTTTTAAATTATGGTATTTGGATATTGACGCGACTTTTTTTGTTTTTGTGTTTAGAGTAGAGTTGACTTTTTTTAAATTAACTCTCATTGATAACCTTGGCTAAAAATGCCAAAAAGTAAAGGTTGTCTCTTTAGCAAAAAGTAAAAAAAAATAAAAGGTCAAATTAAAACATAAACTCCCAGCATATTTTATTTAAATTTTTATCACTTTTAAACTATAATAATATTTCTTATTCATAACTTCTATGTTACCACTATTAACTATATATAATTATTAATATCAAATATGTAAAATGATAAAATTATCTATTTTTGAACAAAAAGTAAAAAAAATATCTTTTACCCGAACAACTAACTTAAAAAATACTAGCTTATTAGCTCAGTTATTAAACAACCGACTTTGAGTCCAATTTAACTTTTTGACTAAAAATATAAAAAAGTAAAAGATTAACTTTTAAGCTAGATGCCAATTGAGATCTAGAAGTATTATGGTCATTTCATTCAAAAACAAAGTTAAGTGTTTTTGGACTTTTTTTTTTCTTGTAAAATATGAAAACAAATAGTTTTGAATTTTTTATAAGTACCAAACGTTCTAGTTAAAAAAAATTTTGGGGGGCGGGGGGGTGTGCTTGAGGGTTGTTTTTAAAAAGCAATTTTTTAGAAATACAGAGTAAAAACTATTGGGCACGTTTGTTGTATCGAACTAAAGGATTTGAATTGAACTTAAAAATTATGTGATCTACCATTTCATATTTTGTATCTACGAATAATTAATACCACGTTTGTTTACACTAAATTGGACTATTAATCCATCTTATGAGAGATTAATAGTAAAGAATTTATGAGATTATGAATTTCATTCCACACGCTAGAATATCTTATTTCTTTTGAATTATCTTTGTTTTTTATTTAACGACTAATTATGATTCTATTACTCTTATTTCACGCTTTATTTTACTTTAATTAAGTATGAATTAAATAATGTCAAATTATAAATAATTTCATTTACTATCATATGATATGAAAAAAACATGCCACCTATATATGACTTATTCTTTTTATTTTTTTAATGTAATCCAACACATTAAATATCGGCACCACAGGTTTGTAGAGATCCGAGATGGGGTCGGTGTTACGAAAGCTACAGTGAAGATCACAACATTGTTCAACTAATGACGGAAATCATACCCGGATTGCAAGGAGATATCCCTGCTAATTCTCCAAAAGGAGTGCCATTCGTTGCCGGCAAGTAAGTTTTTGCAAATTTAGATTTCTTTTTGCAAGTTCAATTTTCCGTTATTTGTTCTAAAGTTAAATAAATAAATAAATAAATTATTTAGTTAAAAAATGAATTGAAGTTTCTTTTTGATTTATTTATTTTTATTAAAATAATAATATTAGCTTACATGAGTATACTGTTTAGATTTCACCTGTCAAAGAATTAAAAAAAAATAAAAAAATGATAAGAAATTTAAATCAAATAGGAAGGAAAAAAAACTACTTCATATGATTTTAGTGATTTTTTTTGTTTATTGTGAATATTTTTCAAACTTTAATAAGAATAATTATATTTTTAAAATTTCTTTCATTAGGAGAAATTAAAAAAGTAAAGACTTAAACCAATAAATTTTTTTTAAAAATCCCGAAGAGATGAAAAAAAGAAGCTCTAAAAAAAGTCTAGAGCAAATAAGGGCTGTCATTATGCAATGTTTTTTAAAAAATGTAATTTGATAGTTGATTTTTTGGTGACTTTAAACAAAACACGAAAAAAATGAGGGTGTTTGTTGCAATTTAGATTATAAAATTATAGATTATAGCTAAAAGATAATATTATAATTTTAAACAAAATTACAAATATTTGTTAAACTTATAAATTTATAAAGTGGTCCTTAACAGGAGCAACATGACGTAAAATAATTCATATAACCAATCTCAATTGATTAGAATAAAAGCCTAAAATTATAAAATTTGTACTGGTTGATTTTGAATTAGAAACTATAAGCAAGAATTTAAAGAAAACTTGTTCATATTATATTTTATTAATTATAGGTTAAAAATTATAATTTAAAATTTAAAATAGAAATAAACACTCCAGCTTAGATAAAATCTCGTTCTCATTAACCCCAAATTCGGAATAACTATTTCATGCCATCTCTTATAATGATTCGTATGAATTTAAACTATACATATATGTAAATTCCGTCATTTTTCATGTAAGTGTAAGACGTTACAGAAGATGACATTGAATTATTTTTAAATTAATTTTTTTCAATTTTGGGAATTCGTCCTTGTTTAGGTTACATCGCAATGGTCAAGTTGTCCATTAAATCTTGATTTCAATTTTGTCAACGAACTTACGTTGCGTAACATAAAAGACTATTGAAAACATGCCATGAAGTCTTGCAAGATTTTGGTATTTGTTCCACACCTATTCACTTACAAAATGTCGGCATAGCTTTTTTTTGTTCACTATTTAGTTTTTTGTTACTAATTTTAATAATAAGTTAATAATTTTTTTTAAATATTAATAATTTTTACTACAAATTATAATTATTTTTTTCTTATATTTTAACTGTAAACTTACACTTTTATTAAATATTTTTAATTTTTGTTAAAAATTATTAATTTTAATAATACCAAACACTTTGAAGTGGTACTCCAAAGTTTGTGGCCCTAGTCCCATTTATGAGAGCTTCATATATTGAGTAACTTCACAAAATTGTATTAATTAATAGGCTTTGATCAAATAGTATAAGTGTTATCCTCCTAAATACGAGAATGAGAGTTCAAGCCTTATTAAGTGTAAAGTGTGAAGTTGTGAATGCGAGAGTTAAGAGTGTCTGAGTATTTATTTATCAATTAAAAAAAATTTACAAAATTGTGTACCTCTTAAAAATTTAAGACACCACATGGCCATGGTCCATGGAGTAATTATTTGTTCGTTACAAAATTGTGTACCTCTTAAAAATTTAAGACACCACATGGCCATGGTCCATGGAGTAATTATTTGTTCGTCTCAGGATGCTATGAAATATTAATTACATGGTGTTCTAATTTAATGTTAGTTTATGATTATTGAGTAATCAAAAGACATCAGAATCAAATAGTCTTCGTTTAATGGTATAAGTGCTTGTTTTATAAATTTGAAAGTTCAAGTTCAATTAAGTATGCAAGGTGTAAATATAATGTGTATGTGAGTATTTGCCATTCAAAAATAGTAAAAAATATAAGTAGGTCTCTACCAATAAACATTAGAATTGATCTCTCAAAAATTAATTAAAATGCTTATAAATTAGTCCTTACACCTTGAAATTAATATCAACAAAAAAAAAATCACATAAGTTACTCAATTAGTATATATTACATATTTTTATTTATAAATTTATTTATAAAAATAATACTACGATACTTTAAAAATACCTTATAATCTTTTATGACGAGGTCTCTCAAAAATACCTTATAATTAATTTTTTGTAATTAATTGAAGTGCTCGTTGGGGGTTGCAGTCAACTTTGGCTGCGATTATGGTGGTCCGGATTCTAGGATTCTTTTTTTCCCGTTAATTTTTTAGGATTCTAGAATTCTTGGATTCTAGGATTCTTTTTGTAATTAATTTTTTATTCTGCGATTATGTTTACCACAGTTATTGGCATTAGTTTTTATTTTTTTATTATTAATTTTAATTATAAATTATATATTTTTTAAAATATATATAATTTTTATTATAATTTATAAATATTTTTTTATTTTAATTATAAATTATAATTTTTATTAAATACTTATAACTTTTATTATAAACTACAATTTATAAGTTATTAGTTTTAACAATACCAAATACCACCTAAATGGCAACGGAAAATATTTTATACACATAACGAATGGCAGAAATAAATAAAAAAATTGATCTTAATTATTCATTTATATTGAAATTAATAAATGCTGTAAATACTAATGCAAATAAATGATTAGAACTTAATTTATGTAATTGGTCTGTAATTTAACTGAAAATAAAAAGTTGGTGCAAATATAAGTTTTTGTAAATATATTTTTCTGTCAGGTCAGTCATGACATTACATGATTTTAAAAAAAATTAAAATTAATTAATGAAATTTAAAAGTAATCACATGCGTACTATCAATTAACTTGTTGGTATCACCATTTTAACACGTGCAAACAACAATCCTAGTATATAACATCTAATATTATTAAATATTAGCAATATAAAATTAAAAATAAACAAAAAAAACTTTTAAAAAAATGAGAAACTAATATTATCAAATTTAAAAAGCAATCACATCTGTACTACCATTTCTTGCTAGTGTTACCATTTTAATAGGTGCATACCTTTGACAACAATCCGACTATATTTTTTTTGTTTTATTTATATTTTTATATTGTTAATATTTATTAATATTAGCAATGTAAAACAAAAGAAATTTTTGAAAAAACTTAAAAACTAATATATATAAAATTTAAAAGTAATCGCATGTGTATTATCATTTCAGGAGTACTATCATTGTAATATATGTGTTTTCGACAACAATCCTACTATATAACTTTAAATATTAAAAATTATTAGCTATCTTTAAATAAAACAAATATATACTTTCATATTAATGTTTTATATTTCCTTTAAAAGCATATGAACATTATTTAAACCAACCAACTTGTAATACAAATATCACGAAAAGAGCAGAAACGTCGTGATTCTTTTTGTTAAAGGAGTTAGGAATGTGTAGGGTCTATCAAAAGATAGTGTGATTTATTTTTTAAATTATACTGTTTTCATTATTATATCATAAGAATTAAAAATATTATCAGTGAATTTAAATTTTTGTTTTTTTATTTGTAATAACACCTTATTTTGTATAGATATTATTATAAATTAAAGAAAGTAGCTTAATTTTTCTTAACTTTTATTTTATTTTTACTTTTACTGTTTTTACTTGTTTTTTTAAAAATAGTTTTTAAATTGATATATCTTTTAATTTTCTAATGAAGACTACAAATTAAAATTTTTGAGAATTGCATAGTATATGTTCAACAAATACAATGAATTTGGCCACATGGGTGAAGTCCAAATATGTAAGATGTCCACATGTAAGCTTAACTTTTAAATGTATTAGCTAATAGTTATTTATTATAAACTACTTTCTAAATAAAATATTTTAATAATAAAAAATTATTAATGTTTAAAGTTAGGTTTTTAATTATTTATTTCCTCCGTATTAACTATCTTGAGTTTTCACGTTTACAAAGTCCCAGAATCGAGAAATGTTGTTTATTGACTTATTTAATATTGTAAATTTTTTATTTTTAGTAAATTTGTTTTATTATTTAGCTAAATTATTATATTTTTTAGACTCCTCTCATTGAGACGAGCAAGAAAAGTGAAATTTTTGTATCAAAATATTAAAAAAAATTAAAATAAACAAAAATAAATCAATAAACCAAATTCTATGTTATATATTTTCGTCTTTAGTAGATTTTTTTTAATCTTTTGATCAAAATCTTTTACTTTTTGAATTCATCTCATCAAGACGATTTGAAAAAATAAAAAAATTTACTTAAAAGTTGAAAAAAGTTCAAAAAAACAAAAAATAAGCAAAGTAAGAACATTTTTCCCAAACAGGGCCAAAATGTGATGATTCACACTATTGATATGTCATACTTTTTTTTTCATAGGTTTATATCTCCAAAAAAATTATTATTTTTACCGTTTCATAAGAATTTTTTTGAATCTCAATTGAAAAGGAGTTTCATAGATTTTTTTTTTTTTAAATCTCAATGAAAAAGATGTCTGTTTTTGATAGGCATAAATCCCCTTTTAAAGAAATATCCTTTTATTAAATCACCTTTTGAATTCTTAATATCAAAATTTTTAAATAAAATATTCAAAAAAAATAATATGAAGTTTGGAGTCCCAAACCCTATGTACAAATACCCCATTTTTATAATTTATTTAGAGGTATGGAGGAAGAGACTTCTCTGGCTGTTTTTATTTTCCGAACTAATGTGTTCTTGTTATACAATTACCGATGTATGATCAACTAGGTTTTTTTGGTAAATAATCTTCTCGATAAATTCTATAATATGAATAGTAAGAATTAATGACTTTCGAGATGGGATCGAATTGAGACCAAAACAGGCTAATTGCCTCGTTCAATTCACTTTGTGGATTGAAACGAAGCTCGCCTGATATATAAATGATTTCAGTAAAAAATACAAGACATGAAGTAACAACCATATAACCCGAACCAAGAAAACCAAAAAGAAAGTAAAAAAAAAAAAAGAATGAAAGACATAACTAACTGCATTTCATTTTTCAAATAAATTTTTACTTGGTGATGTTTTCACTTGATAATTAATTCTTAATTCCAAGGCCTCATTTAGTTTCTGCTCAAAACCAAGGTTTTGGGCATTTTTGCTTGAAGTTACAAAAAGTATCACTCTCAATCACAAATTAATTTGTTTCTCTGATGTTGGTTTAAAACTGTTTTTTAATCAAATAATTTTGTTATTTATTTATCTTAAAAACTTAACGTTAAACAGTATTACCAAACAAGCCTAAATTCAATTATGATGAAAATAACAATTTTTTTTAATTATTTAAAGATACTCTTAGAGCACCTAAATCTTTGGTTAAAAACGACCTTTATTGGGTGAAAAAAAAAAAAGAGAAGGATGGCTCACATTACACATTTTCACCTATTGAAATTATCATGCAAATCA
>JAOTRH010137445.1:0-13956 GCA_034768845.1 Heliamphora exappendiculata | reverse complement strand
TTGTTGGGGCTTGTAAGAGTCGATATATATATATATATATATATATATATATATATATATATATACGTGTGTTGCATATATAGCTGTGTTGTATGTGGGCTCATGAGAGTCGAGGCTCGTAGGAGTCGATCCTTGCAAGTGAAGCACTGTAGCGTTTTCATATGTATACAAAACTATTTTAAACTATTTTTAAGGCTCTTGTGAGTCATGATATAAAACTATTTTCACACTTGTTTTGAGGCTCGGGTGAGTCCTTACATACATATTACATCTTCTAGCATGTTTAGCTTATAATGCACGTTTGTCTAGTTGCTGCTGAGCTTTAGCTCACGGTGTGGGATTTGAAATAATTTGTAGGTACCTGTTACGCAGGTTGATCTGGAGGTGCCGAAGGGGCTAAAGATTTGTAATCTCCCTTTTATTTCTTTTGAGCCATGTATGTTTACATGTTAGCGATGTTGGGGCCGCGTGTTATAAGCTTAAGGGCGAAAAATATTTAAATGCATGTATGCTTCCTTTTGTTGTTGGGTGTATCATGTGACCAAGAGTTTGGGGCGTGATAGAATGGTATTAGAGCTCTGGTTTCGAATACCTAAGAGTCGTGGGAAGAGAGTGCATCACCTGGTGAGGTTGATTGCGTGTGCTTGACTGCATGTGCTTAGCTGTTTGGATAGCATGAGCATGATCTGTGTGAACGTTGTGTATATGTGGGCATGGGGGTTAAACCTTAAGAACGATTAGTTTTGCCTTTGGGCATTTTGGTTAACAAGCTTGGAAGCCGAGTTAGAAATGCATTTGGCCGACGTGTTTTCTGACAAGGAATCTAAGCAGGTTATCCAAATGGACGCATCGTTCTTGTCGATTCTCCTCGGTATGTGGTGTTTTTTAGCATGAACCTATGTGGCTATGTGTTAGCATGCTATGTGGTTAGCGTTTATGTTCATGTGATATGCTACATCTTATGTTCTATTTTCCTTTCATATAGACGTGATGTCTGTAAGGAGAGAACGTGGCTGTGGTTGAGGCATTGGCCGTGGTTTGGGCCAAGGGGATGTACCTATCCCTGATGCTGGGGATGCAAACGCTCCCCAAGGACTTGTTGAAGCAGTAGGGTTGCTGCGTGCGCTGGTTGGCTCCATTGACCAACTGGTTGAGACCTCTAGAGGGCGGAGGGAGAGAGCCCAAGTTGAGGGTAATGGTGGCAATGCGGGAGTTTAGACGTATGGATCCTCCTTCATTTCCTAGGGATCTTGATCCTATAGTAGCTATTGAGTGGTTGGAGTTGGTGACCCGGATCCTCGATACATTACAGATTGTGGAGGATGATTTGCGGGTTCCTTTTGCCACTTTCCAATTGAGAGGGGATGCTCAAGAGTGGTGAAAATATGCCCGGAATACTGTGGAGAGCATGTGGGCAGCTTTCACAGGGGTTTTTCTAGAGAAGTATGTTCCTTCTTCATCCAGAGATATATACAGAGAGTTCTATGCTCTCACTAAGGGGGGGATGAGCATTGTTCAGTATGAGGCCAGATTCACTAGTTTGTCCCGATTTGCACTCGAGTTGGTGGGCACAAATGACTTGCGGTCGAGGAGGTTTGAACGGGGCATGAGGCTGGAGATCAGAGAGCGAGTGGCAGGGATGGGGCTGGGTGTTTTCACAGAGTTGGTGGAGTCGGCAGCAAGGATTGAGAATGCCTTGAGCGAGCTTCGAGGTTCGAAGGAGATAGAACACCACAGGGTGGGATGGAGGCTCAGTCAGGTGGATGCTCTAGCAAGAGCCAAAAGTCCTCTGGCCCTAATTTTCACCCATCTGGGTCATGACAGTAGTTTTCTTTACCAGCACCATCGGTGGCCTCGTTTAAGAGGTCAAAGCTGAGGGAGTTGATCTGTTATCGGTGTAGGCAGCCCAGGCATCGTGTAATGGATTATCCACTGCCGAAGCAATCTTAGAGTTCGGTACTAGTTCAGTTATAGCAGAGGGAGCCGCCAATTTGTTTTGGGTGAGGTCAGACAGGGCATATTGCTAGGAACTATCCTCAGGGAGGCAGTGCGCCGAGCACTGCAGGTGCAACATTAGCACAAGACCGACAGGGTTATCAGCAGCCAGCAATGTAGACCTCTAGGGTGACTGACCACGGTGCTTCAGTTCAGTCAGTACCTGGGTGTATGCTCTTACAGATCCCAGTTCCTCCAAGGCACCGGTTGTGCCAAATGATGCAGCTACTCCTCCAGGGAGCAGAAGTACTTTCTAAGTATGTAAACCTTGGGTCAGTGTTCCTATTGGCACGGGAGCTTTGTATTGCTTCTTTTCATCTATTTGGGAGTTGGTGATGGACTCCGTGGGTTGAGTGTTGGGTGTTGAGACACCAGTTGGTGAGCTTGTGAGGTTAGGATGAGATGTAAACCCTGTGTCTTTGAGGTAGTTAGTAGTTGTCTATAGTGCATGACCTTGTTTGACTATATCCTAGGAATGGTTTGGCTGGCCACCTCTCATACCTGTGTCGATGGTGATCGACAGGGTTATTTCTTTTGACCTTATGCTGAATTTCAGGGACGAAATTGCTTTCACGGGGTAGAGTTATGAGACCCTAACCCGTTTTCTTTTCGACATTTTTCTTTCGACGCGTGTTTATCATTTTCGTTATAGCATGTTTTATATGCATTTTTATGCATGATCGAATTTGGATATGCATGTTAGGTTAGTTCTCGGAGCCGTTGGGCGCTGTGATGCGAGTTTACAAAAAAAAAGATATTTTCTGGCGAGCTTATAAATATCTAGTCCTAGATATTTCTAAAATATCTTCACTCTATCTAGACTTGAAATCTCACCAAATGCTCTGTCTTCTCTCTAACTTTTTGGGGGCTCGGGGCTTGATTTTCGACGATCAGACAGCAGATTCCTAGTATCCTCGTGGTGGGCTATGCTTTCATCCGACGTTTTGCACGTGGTTCGAGGTGTCAAGTTTTTGACTTAACGAGGTAGGATTCTAGACTCTCATGTCTTATAAGGGTGCTACGTGTAATTGTATGTGTTTTCACCAATTAAAAATGTATGAAAAATCAATTTAAAGATCGGGTTTTAGTTCAAAACCATTTTTGGTTGTTTTCGGTTGGGTGAACCGGGTTTTAAGGTTTTTCGTTCGGTAGTTCTTGATGTTTTTGGCTCGTCTATGTCCGTGGGTGTCAAAAATATGCGAATCAGTAACTTTATGTGTGTTTTGAAGCATCATAGTGAGTATTTGAGAGTTTTGGGGCTTAAAACACAAAACAGGGAAAATATGGGTTTTTCTCGGGTGGTAGCTCACTCGAGCGCCCGACGTTCGCTCTAGCGGACTGGTTGTGCAGGGCCATTTTGTTTTGATGATATCTCCCTCGCCCAGACTCGGAATTGGGTTGTTCTTGTAGTCAAATTGAAGCCCCAAAAGTCGTCTTTCCAATGACACCTCTCTAACAAGAAAATTCAGTTCATAGAAAAAGTTATGGCTGAAAGAGTGGGGCTATGTCAAAATTTGTTAACCATTTTTTCCCGTTTTTGGCCGAATGTTTAGGAAAAGCTTATTTTTTTATCCTTGTTTGCCCTATTTATCAAGTTTCTTATTTCTTGTGGCGTTTTGTTGTTTTGGGCGTCATGGGCTCGTGTTGGGCGTGTATGGGCGTTGTGGGCTCATGCTGGGCGCGTGTGGGCGTCGTGTGTCGTGTAGGACACGTGTGGGTATCCTGGGCTTGTGTTGGACGTGAGTGGGTCCGTGTTTGCCGTGTTAGGGGTATCTTGGTCTGGGTTGTGACGTGTTTTTGACTGGCTCTCCTCTAGTGGTTCTTTGTTAATGGAATTGTGGGATTCTATTGACTAAAATCATGAAGAGGGGAGTTAGTCATTTTTCGTTTTGGTTGGTTATAGTAGGGTCGTGGTGGTTTTTTGTTTGTTGTCATCCTCGGGGATGACGTGGCTTATTTTAGCATAACGTTGGAGCACGGTTGTGTGCGTGGTGGTTCGTGCTTCGTTGCATGCAGGGGTTTGGTTTTATTTCTTGGTTTGGGTTTTCTCCAAGTGTTGGCCGCTTGAGCGGTGGCTGTGTGCTCGAGTGGGATGGTGGCCGAGAGTTGGGTCGGTGGGTGACCACTCGAGCGGTGGTCGTTCGCTCAAGCGGTGGTGTTGCAGAGATGTATGTCGGTAATGGGACCGCTCAAGCGGTGTTTGGGCGCTTGAGCGCTCGAGTGGTGTTGGCCTTCGGGTTAGGTTTTGGTTTTTTGTGTTGCTGGTTGTCCGGGTGAGAGGACTGGTTATCCAGTGAGTGGACGTCTAGTTGTGTGGCGTGTGGTGCTGTTATGTGAAATGTAATGTTTTATGTGGTTATGCGCATTTAAACTTCTAGTTTTGACTATGCATGTTGCAGGATGGATATGTGGTCTTGCGGTATGTAAAACTCTGGTTTTAGTAACACGTATGTGTGTGCTTATATGGTCGGACATAAAAGTGGTCCGATGTGTTTCGGACGAAATCGTGGTCTGATGTGTTGTGAAGGGAAAAGTGATTCGCGGACAGAAAACTGGTTCGATGAGGGTTAGCTCTAGTTAACGTGGACAGAAAAAGGGTCCGATATACGTTAACTCTAGTTAACAATGCATGTGTGTGTGCAAAGGAATTGGAGGGATGGAAAAGTGGTCTTAACGATGCATTTTATGTGCCGATATCTGAAGGATGGGAAAGTGGTCCGGAAGAGGCACATGTTGTGTATGCTGCACGTGGTGTGTTGTGCAGGAGGCATGTGTTGCGTCGTGTAGATGGCGTATGTCGCGTCAGTTGCATGTATTGTATGGGTTAACTCCGGTTAACTGGGTTGTTGTTGAGGCTGTGGTCTTTTAGTGAAAGTCTGAGAAAATCTTTGTGTTGTGTGTGTATCACCCTGTTATTGTAGGACTGTTGTTGGGGCTTGTAAGAGTCGATATATATATATATATATATATATATATATATATATATATATACGTGTGTTGCATGTATACCTATGTTGTATGTGGGCTCATGAGAGTCGAGGCTCGTAGGAGTCGATCCTTGCATGTGAAGCATTGTAGCATTGTCATATGTATACAAAACCGTTTTAAACTATTTTTAAGTCTCTTGTGAGTCGTGATATAAAACTATTTTCAAACTTGTTTTGAGGCTCAGGCGAGTCCTTACATACAAATTACATTTGCTAGCATGTTTAGCTTATGACGCACGTTTGTTTAGTTGCTGCTGAGCTTTGGCTCACGATGCGGAATTTGAAATATTTTTCAGGTACCGGTCACGCAGGTTGATCTGACGGTGCCGGAGGGGTGGAAGATTTGTAATCTCCCTTTTGTTTCTTTTGAGCCATGTATGTTTACATGTTAGCAGTGTTGGGACCGCGTGTTATAAGCCTGAGAGCGATAAATATTTAAATGCATGTATGCTTCCTTTTGAGAGTATAACATCGAGTTGGGTGTTATGTATGTTTGTTGTTGGGTGTATCACAGGCCCAAAGTTTGGGACGTGACAGTTCATCTATTATAAACTCATTCACTAACTTCTTAATCTCAATTCTATTGAAAGGTTCACAATTTTCCAAGTGTTTCCAATTAGATTGTATAAACATTTATTCTTATTCCACATGCAACAAACCGTTCCCATTCTCATGCCATTATTTAAATGCATTTAAGTCATCTATCTTTATTACAAGTTCACTAATAAATTCATATCACAAGGCTAAAGCAATATTTATACATCCAACAATCAACATTTGTCCAACAGTAATAAACCAAACCCTTTTTTATATGAAATCAGTTTGAGTAAATCATGAATTAGTTTAGATTTTCATAATTCTCCCAAATTCTTCAACTAAACTACAAATTTAGTTCAAAAACATTAAACATATCTCAAATGCTTTTATTGTATTCAAATATGGCAACATTTACTCATTTCAGTCCATACTTCTAGTTGATTTTTATCCAATCTAGTTTGTTATAGTCACATTTGTTAATATTAATAAGAGTACTCCACTTACATACCAAACCCAAGACTTTAGCTCGTGAATTTCAAACTAAATAGAGTATTTAGGTATAAATAAAATGATTCAAATTCAATATTTAATTTAATTTTGATGAAACCATTATAACATAGTTATACCCTTTTTGGGTCCGTCAGTTTAAGTTTATCAAAATACTTCACTCTTCCCAAACTTTATGGTTTACTACCAAGATCTAAATTAAATTCTTCTACTTCATGCAATTTTCTTGTAAATCATTCCAATTTGGTTTATCAACAAAAAGGAGATTCTACACCCAACCATTGATGCAACTGTCTTAAAACCCAAGTTTTGTTATATTAATATTCTCCAACTAACAAATTTCAATTCTCAATTTATTCACAAATATTCCAAATTAATATCCACATACTCGCATTCAACATTAATTCAATTCTACTGAGCCAAGTCAATTTAACATAATATCAATTTAGATGATCCAAACTTTTCTCTTGAGCGTCGTCATTTTGCCATTTTATCCAAATTAGTATGTAGTGAAATCAAATATTCCACTCACTTTTTATAAGATTTACCATCCACTTCCACAACTAATAAATTATACCACTCAAACGTCTTGTTGTTGGTACCATATTCCTCCCCTCTTTCTGTTATTATTGAATCAATTTAATTACACAACATTTAACTAGATTTTATGAGAATTATTCACATCTTAACTCAAATTGTAAACTTTACCTTCCCATTTTAGTTAGTTATTTTATATATTAGCATTAGTTTCATTTGTCAGTAACGTCTCCCAATGAACACAAACACTGTAAGACCCTGACCCGTTTTTTTTTTCGGCATTTTTGGACGCGCGTCACGTGTTTTCTTTTGAGCATGTTTTTAATACTTTTGATGTATGATCGGGCTTAGATATGCATGCGGGGTAAGTTCCCGGGGTCGTAATACGCTGTGGCGTGAATTTTTTAAAAAAAAATTTTAAAAATATATTTTCGAGACCTATAAATATCTAGAGTTATATATTTTCATAAAGATATTTTCCAAAACTTCTCTAGTAAGTTTTTCATTTTCTCTCTACCTTCTCTATAAGTTATTGAGGGACTAGGGCTCAGTTTTCGATGATCAAACTGTGGATTTTTAGTGTCAGCATTGTCATATTTCAATTTCGACGAAGCTCAATTTTGCACGTGATTTGAGGCGTCGAGTTTTGAACTCACTGAGGTAGGATTCTAGACTCTACTGCTATATAATGGTGCTATGGGTAAACGTGGGTGCTTTTAATGGGTAGATCTTTGTAGATCTAATTTTGTATCAAAGTTTGGTTTTTGGGTTTAAAACTAGTTTTTCGGCGATTTCGTGGATGGAATTGGGTGCCGGGTGTTTCGGCGGTGGTCTTGGTGTTAAGCTTAGGTGTGTAGATGTTTGCGGGTGTTGAATTAGTGTTTGGAGGCTTCGATTTGGGGTTTGGAGGTTGAAACCATAGCTTAGAGCGATTTTGGGTTGGGTTTAGTGGACTAAACCTATGAGTTCAGTCGACTGAATCATGTGTTCTTGGGTTCAGTCGACTGGACCTCGAGGGTCAGTCGACTAGACAGTGCTTCTGGGCTTTTTGGCCATTTTTCAGTCGATTGGAAGTTAGGTCCAGTCGACTGAATTCTGGGCTATTTTGTTGGTGGTTTGGTGCTTGGGTTTTGGTTTCCAATTGGTGTCCTATGGCATTCAATTGATTAATTTATGGAAATTACTTGATTTAAATACCTGTGGACTCCTTTGGGGTTCGGTTGGTCGTGTGGTGGTTTTGGGGAACCGTGTTCTGATTCTGGATGTTTGTTTAGATGCCGTCCTTGCGTTGACGTGCATGGGTAGGTTTTGGGTGTTATGGCGCGGTCGTGTGCGTGATGGTTATGCACGGGAGATGTGAGGTTTTGGTGAGAACCACAGTTGTGGGTTTGGTGTTGACCTTCTGTTAGGTCGGGCCTAGTAAGTTTGTTGATCGTGTTGGCGCGTGTGGGTGTCGTGTGTCAGTGATGGCCGTGTTGGGAGTGTTTGGGCCAGTGGTGGTCATGTGGGTTGTCCCATTAGTGGATGTTGTGTTACGTGAAGGGTGGCGTCGTGGAGTGAGATTATATGTAGCTATGTGCTTTTATAACTGGTTTGTACATTTATAACTCTGTTTATTCATGTACAGAATATGTAAGTGGATTACATAAGGTGAAATCGTTATGTGTAACGTGGTTTATGTTTTAAAACCTAGAATTTTATAAGCATGTGACGTGGTCTGTGGAACGTCGTGTTGATACATGGTTATATGTTTTAAATCTTGGTTGATGATGCACGTGTGCGTGTGTGGGTGTATTAGGTAGGCTGCAAAAGCCGGTGTACGATGTAGGTTGCGAAAGCCGGTGTGTGATTGATTGGGCCTGCGGTAGTCCTTCGGTGAAAGTCCGAGAAGATGCATGTCATTCGATGGAAGTCCGAGAAGATTCATGGATTGCATGTATTGTATTTTGGGTCGGATAGACTAATTTTCTAAACACTGTATTATTGGCCTACGGGAATCAAAATACTGTATTAACAGCTTGCAGGAGTCATAATACAAGAATCGTTTTCAAGGCTCTGATGAGTCAAAAAATTGTTTTTATCCTCGCTTTCTCTTGCATGTGAAAATGGTTTTATGGCTCTGGTGAGTCGTGATGTAAAACAGTTTTCAAATTATTTTATTGGCTTGAAAGATAGTCAAAAACTGCACTTCGTTTATCGAGCATGTTTAGCTTATGTAGCATGTATTGTTTAGAATCTGCTGAGCTTTGGCTCACGGTGTGGGATTTTGCTTTTTTTCAGGTACCGATCACGCTAGTTGATCTGGAGATGCTGAAGAGGTGGAAGACCTGTGGTCTTTCCTTTTGTTCTTTTGTTATTTGTATGCTATAACATGTTTCTGGGCGTTGGAGCCGTATAATGTTTCTGTTGGGCGTTTATATACAATGCATGTATAGTTTATCTTTGAGAGAGTATATTCTCGGGTTGGGTTTTATTTGGTTGTTGTGTCTGTTTCACGGGGCCCGGAGTTTGAGGCGTGACAACTTGGTATCAGAGCTCTGGGTTCGAATACCTATGAGCCTGGGAAGAGGTTGCATCACCGTGTGAGGTTGATTGCGTGTGCTTGACTGCATGTGTTTAGATATTTTGATAATATGAACGTGACAGAATGCGGGTTGTATGTGGACAATGTGTATATATGAGCATAGGGGTTAAACTGTGGGATTGATTAGTCCTGCCTTTAGGCGTTTGGATTAACAAACTTAGGAGCCAAGTTAGAAACGCGTTTAACTGACGTGATTTCTATCAGGGAATCTGAGTAGGTTATCCAGATTGACGTGTCATTCTTGTTGGTTCTCCTCGGTATGTGGGGTTTATTTAGCATGAACCTATGTGGCTATGTGAAAGCATGCTAAATGTTTAGCATTTATGTTCATGCCATGTGCTGCATCTTATATGTTGTTTGGCTTTCATATAGACATGATGTCGGCGAGGAGAGGGCGAGGCCGTGGCCGTGCTGGCCAAGGGGATGTTCCTATCCCTAATGCTGGGGATGCTAATGCTCCCCAGGGACCGATAGACACGACGAAGTTGTTGCGTGTGCTGGTTGGTTCTATCTAGCAGCTGCTTGCTAGGGGTGAGCCTGTCAGGGAGAGGGAGGCAGTGCCTGAGGCGAGGGAGTTCCGGCGTATGGATCGGCCTACCTTTGCAGGAGATCCTGATTCTCTTATAGCGACAGAGTGGTTGGAGTTGATGACATATTGCAGATTGTGGAGGATGAGTTGTGGGTTTCCTTTGCCACTTTTCAGTTGAGAGGTAATGCTCATTAGTGGTGGAGATATGCCAGGACTACAGTAGGGGTCACATGGGCATCTTTTACACGAGTCTTTCTGGAGAGATATTTGTCGGCTTCGAGGAGGGGCTTATGCAGAGAGGAGTTCTATTCTATGACCCAGGAGACCATGGACATCATGCAGTACGAGGCCATGTTTACGAGCTTGTCTCAATTTGCACCGGAGGTGGAGTGCATAGATGAGTTGCTTTCGATGAGGTTTGAGCGGGGCTTGAGGTCGGCGATCAAGGAGCGAGTGGCTGTGATGGGATTTCGTGAGTTCAAAAAGTTGGTGGAGGCAGAAGCGAGGGTTGAGAATGCTTTAGCTGAGACTCGAGCTTCCAAGGAAGCCAGGACATCACAGGGCGGGACGGAGGTACAGACAGGTGGACGCTCCAGCAAGAGGCAGAAGTCCTGGCTTTTATCCATCTGGACCACAGCAGTTTTTAGCACCATCACCATCTGTGGCTTCGTCTGGGAGGCCGGAGCAGAGGGAGTTGACTTGTTTTCGATGCAGACAGCCAAGGCATCGTGCGGGGGATTGTTTACAGCTGAGACCATCCCAAAGTATGGCTCTAGTGCAGCCGCAGGGGAGAGAACCATCAGTTTGCTACGAGTGTGGACAGTCTGGACATATTCGTAAGAATTGTCCTCAGAGAGGTAGTGCGCTGAGCAGGGGGGACACACCAGTAGGTTCGTATGCGTAGGGTCGATAACAACCTTTCGCAGTATAGACTTCCCAGATGGCAGGTGAGAGTACATGAGTTCAGTCGGTGCGGTAGCCGACAATGCCAAGTTATGGCGGACAGGACAAAGTGGGGTGGCCCCGAGTGTATTCTCTTGTAGCTTGTAGTTCATCTAGGGCACCGGTCGTGCCGGAGTATGCTGATATGCCTTTAGTGAGAAGAGGCACTTTCTGAGTATGCAAGCGTTGGGCCAGTTCCTTTCTTGCATCTGTTTGGGGTTAGTTATGGATCTTGTGGATGGTGTGATGTGTTGAGGTAGTGGTTGATGAGATTGTGAAGTTGGGATGGGTTGTATATCCCGAGTCTTTGAGATAGTTGGTCATTGCTTAGGATGACCTTGTTGACTATATCCTATGAATGGTTTGGCTGACCATCTAGTATGCCTGTGTTGGTTGCGATCAACGGTTTGTTGTTTTGGCCTTGAGTCGAATTTCAGGGGCAAAATTCCTTTAAGGGGGATAGAGTTGTGAAACCCTGACCCATTTTCTTTTTCGGTGTTTTTGGACGCGCGTTATGTGTTTTCTTTTGAGCATGTTTTTAATGCTTTTGAAGCATGATCGGGCTTAGATATGCATGCGTGGTAGGTTCTCGGGGTCGATGGCCGTTGTGGCGCGAATTTTTAAAAAAAAAATTAAAAAAAGATATTTTGGAGGCCTATAAATATCTGGAGTTAGATATTTTCATAATGACATTTTTCAGAACTTCTCGAGTAAGTTTTTTATTTTCTCTCTGCCTTCTCTCTAAGTTCTCGGGGGCCTGGGGCTCGGTTTTGGACGATCAGACTGCGGATTCTTGGTATTGGCATCGTGGGCTACGCAACCATCCAGTTTGATTTCAATTCGAATGAAGCTCAGTTTTGCACGTGGTTCGAGGCATCAAGTTTTAAACTCACCGAGGTAGGATTCTAGACTCTACTGCTATATAGGGGTGCTATGGGTAAACATGGGTGTTTTTAACGGCTAGGTCTTTGTGGATCTGATTTTGTATCAAGGTTGGGTTTTTGGATTTAAAACCTATTTTTCATCGATTTCCTGGATGAAATCAGGTGCCGGGTGTTTCTGTGGTGGTCTTGGTGTTAAGCTTAGGTGTGTAGATGTTTATGGGTGTTCAATCGGTGTCTAGAGACTTCAATTTTGGGTTTGGAGGTTGAACCCGTAGCTTAGAGCGATTTGTAGGTTAGGTTCAGTCGACTGAACCTACGAGTTCAGTGGATTGGACCTCGAGGGTCAGTCGACTGGACAGTGCTTGTGGGCTTTTTAGCCGTTTCCAGTGGGTTTTTCAGTCGACTGGGGGTTGGGTCTAGTCGACTGAATTCTGGGCTATTTTGTTGGTGGTTTGATGGTTGGGTTTTGGTTTCCAATTGCTGTCCTATGGCATTCAATTGATTAATTTATGGGAATTACTTGATTTAAGTACCTGTGGTGGTTTTGGGGATCCGTGTTCTGATTTCGGATGTTTGTTTAGATGCCATCCTTGGCTTGACGCGCATGGGTAGGTTTTGGGTGTTATGGCACGGTCGTGTGCATCTTATGCATGGCAGATGTGAGGTTTTGGTGAGAACCACGGTTGTGGGTTTGGTGTTGGCCTTTGGTTAGGTCGGGCCTTGTAAGTTTGTTATTCGTGTTGGGGCGTGTGGGCGTCGTGGGTCAGTGATGGCCGTGTTGGGAGTGTTTGGGCCAGTGGTGGTTGCATGGGTTGTCCCATGAGTGGATGTTGGGTTACGTGATGGGTGGCGTCGTGGTGTGAGATTATATGTAGCTATGTACTTTTATAACTGGTTTGTACATTTATAACTCTGTTTATTCATGTACAGAATATGTAAGTGGATTACATAAGGTGAAATCGTTATGTGTAATGTGGTTTATGCTTTAAAACCTAGAGTTTTATAGGCATGAGACGTGGTATGTGGAACGTCGTATTGATACATGGTTGTATGCTTTAATCTTGGTTCAGGTTTGGATGTGTATGAAATGAATTAGATGAATCTGTGATCCAGTAGATGTAAATCCTGGTTGATGATGCACGTGTGTGTGTGTGTGGGTGTATGAGGTAGGCTGCAAAAGCCAGTGTACGAGGTTGGCTGCGAAAGCCAGTGTGTGATTGATTGGAGCTGCGATAGTCCTTCAGTGAAAGTCCAAGAAGATGCATTAGATGGGGGCTGCGGTCCTTCGGTGAAAGTCCGAGAAGATTCATGGATTGCATGGGTTGCATTTTGGGACAGATAGAATAATTTTCTAAAAACTGTGTTATCGGCCTACGGGAGTCGAAATACTATATTAACGGCCTACGGGAGTAGTAATACTGGAATTATTTTCAATGCTCTGATGAGTCGAAAAATAGTTTTTATCCTCGCTTTCCCTTGCATGTGAAAATGGTTTTCTGGCTCTGGTGAGTCGTGATCTGAAACAGTTTTCAAATTATTTTATTGGCTTGAAAGAGAGTCAAAAGCTGCACTTCGTTTATCGAGCATGTGTTGTTTAGAATCTGCTGAGCATTGGCTCACGGTGTGGGATTTTTCTTTTCTTCAGGTATCGGTCACGCTAGTTGATCTGGAGGTGCTGAAGAGGTGGAAGAGCTGTGGTCTTCCCTTTTGTTCATTTGTTATAGGTATGCTATAACATGTTTTCGGGCATTGGAGCTGTGTAATGTTGCTGCTTTGCGTTTATATACAATGCATGTATGGTTTATCTTTGAGAGAGTGTATTCTCGGGTTGGGTTTTATCTGGTTGTTGTGGCTGTTTCACGGGGCCCAAAGTTTGGGGCGTGACAAACACCACAAGCTTAAGTTAATCAATTTTCCTAATTAAACCATAGAATTTAAGTATCCAATCATAACTTAATAAGATTCAAATTAAAATCCACAATATTACCCTTCACCCTTTAAGTCCATTCTTTATGAGATTAAGACATCCTTGACTCCTGCCAATTAGTCTTAGATAAAGTATTTAATTTTCAATTCATACCACTCATAAACTCCTCAATTGAAACTAAGTTTAACCCGTGATTTTAATTCTTAAAATAGTCCCATAGTTTTCTAAGTCTTCCCAAATAGATTTTCGACTCAAATTATGTATTCAAATTCAATTAATCAGGTAGTATTATGTATTCTCAATCATGCGTAGATTTCTCTGAAATGTTAATTCTAGTTTATGAAGCCAAACATCTAGGAGTTTCGTTCAAGATCACAAACCTTAGGTTCAGCCAGTGAGAAATCTTGAGGTTCTCGGTTGCTTTGTTTCACAATTTCTGATCTTGAACAGCCTGAACCTCTGTCGGGTTGCTCCAATTTGATTATTTTGACCTCCAATTTTATAGGAAAACAAAGATTAATGTAGCT
>JAOTRH010137434.1:351-13957 GCA_034768845.1 Heliamphora exappendiculata | reverse complement strand
ATCCAGAAAATACATCTTTATTAACTTTCAACAATTACAATAAGCAAAATTTACAGGAAACGAAATACATAAATTAATACGAACAGAATATGCAAACCGAGTCCTGCAAATGCAGTTTCTTTAAGAATAATTCATCGCCTACCGAGGGTGTTGTAGGTTTTCCATCGGCGTCGCTCTCCTAAGATAAAACGGCTGACACGATCGTTGGAACACCACCAAGGATCCGCTACGAATGTACCCCGTCTGCCTTTCTCTCTCTTACTCCCACAGCTTTAGAATCTGTCTGTATCTCTCATTTGATTCTTACCTTGCTGCTGTATTTCTCTCTTTCTCTGTCTCTCTATATCAGAAAACTGAATGGAATGACAACTTATATATAAACATTCTATCATGGAGGGGGTTACAGAAAAATCAATAATCATTCAATGGTATTGATTCTCAAAATTCATTTGCCAATTGAATTGATCAATTCAATTGCAAATAAATTCTGATATTGAATTCTGAAATTTAATGGTCAATTAAATTCACAAAATTTCAATAGAGTAGTGTCTTAGTTGTTGGAAATTTGTCTTTTGACTTCGATTGTACTTGTATTTTATAGTTATTTCTTTTGAAACGTGTGAATTTTTAGACCAAACGGAGGTTAGAAAATATTCTTTTGTATAAACGAATTTTCAAACTGAAAGTTACTAAAATTTTAAAAATAATTTGTAATGTTTTGAGACTTATAGAAGGACGCACATGGATGCGCCGCACCATCTTCTCTGCCTGCAATTTAGAGCCTGTTTGGATAGTTTTTAAACTTAATTTTTAAGAATTTTAATCTTAAAAAAAAAAAGAGGAATATATGTTTGACTTGGCTTTTCTTTATTAAGTTTTTTATTTAATTTTTTAAAAACTTATTTAGTTGGCCTTTCATTATAATTAATTGAAATTTTTATATATTTTTTATATTTATTTTTAAAAAAAATACTAAAAAATTTATTAAAAAAAACTAAGCCATACACACTCTTAAACAAAGGGCGACTCCACCCTCAAGGGTGTGGGGGTGAAATGATCCCATTGCAATTTATTTTTTAATATTATTATAGTATGTATATAAATTTTAAAAATATTTAACCTTATAAAAAAATTTTATTTGACCTAAAAAATATACATTCCAAGTATACTTTTTAAATCATTTACATTCAAAATAGAAATTTTAAATACATAATTTATAAATATTTTATGCATTTACAAATTTTATAACCAAAAATATGTATAGATTGCATAGTTACACTTAACATCTTGCCCACACTCAATCCCTTTATTCCAATTTGACAATTCCGAAATTTAATTCCAAAATTTGGTCAAACAGAACCTTATTTCTCTTTTAGAGTCCATCGATATAGCGTATAATTGTAAAAATCTAAAGTTTATGATTTTAAATTTGAAAAAAAAGTTTAAATTTTTTACATTATTTCTTTATATAGGATGAAATTATACATCGTAAAAATCAAGGGTTCGTGATGAAAATGTACAAATATTTGATTGTAAAAATATGTGATTGTAGGGTTTTTTATATTTCTTAATGAAAAAAATTTGTTTCCCGTGTAAAAAAATATTAATTTCTTTATTGATAATAAGTAATTATTGATTAACTGTATGAGAATTATGTAAGAACATTTGTCAAATTACTATAAAAATTTAAGACTTTTTATATTACTGTAAAAAATTTAAAATATATTATATTATTATAAAAATTAATGATCAATTTATATTAACCCCACCAGCAAATATTCCTGGGCTCGCCACTGCACTTAAGTTGGAGCTAAGTTGGGCATGAAAGTCAGAACAAGGGAAGAAGTAGTTCAATGAATTTCTGATACTATTGACTATTGTTGTCAAAGTTTAATGCGGGTCCTGGGCTATGAATGTAATCCAAATCTCACTTGTCTATTTTGAAAGGCCCATTAAAACACACCACGTGCAATTATTCGGAAGTTTCGTACCACCATGTGTTTAATTATTTATGTCGTATTTTTATTTAATAATATAATAAAAAATATTTTAAATAAGATAATATAAATTTAATTTTATTGGGTATGTCGGAAATAAATATGACTAATTTAGTGCCAAGTGCACATTTTTGAAAATATCCCATAAATAATATCTCATTTGGATTCAAAAATACTTTATATTCTTTTGTCAAAAAATACTCCATCTTTCATCATTTCACTAGATAGTGCTCTATTTATAGGTAAAGATGTACTTCAAATCAAATAGCAATAAAAATTGCACTTTTTTTCCATCCTATAAATTAGATATGCGAATAGGCTTCTATACATAATCTAAAAAAAAAAAATATTGTTCTTCAGCGTCACATATTAATCTATAAAAAATTTCACGACACCTGTCTTGACGTCAAAACTTAAATTTCACCACGTAATCTAAAAATTAGCTGAAGAGTAAGTTCAACTCTATATCAATCAGCCACGGAGGCTCAAACACAAGCTTTGAGAGTAAAACTTTTGAAGTATTACCCATTAAACAGATAACTCTTATCATTTCTTTCATCATTTCTCTATTTTTAAAGTTCACTTTTAGTCATAAACAACAATAAAAGTGGTTACACAGTCGTTTTGGTGTGTATTTTCCCGATACAAAACATTTTTTTTCATAAAAATAGTATTAATCTTCCAATTGTACAAAAATAGCATTGTTCTGCCATGAATCACATGGCGCCTGCTGAACACTCACAAGTCATGGGGAGTGTTTGGCCAAGCTTTTTGGCATCTCTTTTAATTTGTACTACTAATTTTAGTTATAAGTTATAATTTTTTTAAATATTCATAATTTCTCATACAAGTTTTTATTATTTTTTATTCTATTTCAGTTACAATCTATAATTTTTACTAAATATTCATAACTTATACTACAAACTATTAATTTTAACAATTTCAAACAGCGGCACTGACCGCTTGAGCACTACTCATTTCTCTGTTCATACCTGGATCAATAATTGGTGCAACAGGGTGTTATTGTTCTGTAAATGATATATATATATATATATATATATAGTTGATTTTAAAATATAAAAATGCAGATTTTGAAATATTATTTTTGGCTTTTGAATTTCATATTATTATTATGAACAGAACCTAACATTATTGGCCCTCGAAATCTAAATGCATTTATTTAAGACTAGTGACTTGCTTGGCAAAATTTATAATTTATAATTTATAATTTTTTTATTTACAATAAATAAACAAAAAATACACTCAATATTATTACGCTGCACGAAATGATCAGTGTTTGATTGCGTTTTAAGAAAACAATCCTGTTTGTGAAGGCACTTATTTTTCATAAAAAATTTATGTTCTTATCAAAGAACTGGCCATTTAGCTGGCATTCTAACTAGTTTAATGACAGTAATTTTCTCCTAAAATTATCCGATCTCGGATAAAGGCATCTAGATCTAGATAAGTACAGAAGTTATTCAATAGATAGAGAATAGAAGTTATATAGGCATACTAATGTGGTGCGTCCTAATTAATACATGCACGTTATGCATTCGTAATGGTAGAGAATGGTCTTATATTAGGCAGTTCCAGTTCTACTACATATACAAATTTAGATCACAGATCCAATTACAATTAGTGTATTTGTTCCAGTTCTACTACATATACAAATTTAGATCACAGATCCAATTACAATTAGTGTATTTTGTCGGTAAGATGATGTTTTGTTTATTAACATTCCGAAAGTTTCACATTATCCCTTTTTTGTAGCAGATCATGAAAAAAAGTGTTGCTAAATTTATAACGTTATTTCATCCGTGATTATAGGGGTAATTACAAACCAAAACAAAATACTTTTCTTGGTGAGTGTGATCCATTGGATATGGATCTAACTTTTTAATTTTTTGGATTATGAGATTCACATTGGGATTGAGACACGGCTTAAACCTTTATCGGAGGCAATAGTGAGAAATTTTTTGCAATTGTAGAAAGCTTGAAGGAACAATGCCACGTAAAAATAACACAACATCATACCGATAAAATACAGCAATATGTGATCGAATCTGTGATGTAAATCTGTGCAATTAGACTTTTTTTGTATTAAGGGCAACATTTATAAGATTAATTTCTTAGATAGAGTGGGATTGAATCGAGAGTTCACGTGTCATCATGTTGAGAGAAAATCAAGAACCGGATTTATCTCACTCTTCCCAAAAAATCACCTCCCTTAAAATATTTTTAATCATGCAAGATCATCATGGAATAATGGATTAAAAATGATCAAGAATCTCATCTTCTTGGCTGTCTCTTTTCTTGCATACCATGGCTCCTCACGCACCCTTTTCTCACACAAGGAGAAAGAAGAGAGATTTGATGGTGAATATAATTTAATATTCTTCAAGGGTTTTCTTTTCCTTTTCTTTTAAAGAAATAATAATTATACAAACATGAGTTGGCACCACAATATAAAGTTAGCTCATAAGTGAAACTATTATAAAATTTGAATGCAGAAATTATATGAATGGACTAGATATTCTACCCACACATAAACTTTGCCCATGTTCTTGAAACAAGAAACATGTGGGAGACTCCAACGGAGGAGGCCCCCCCAACAACTTATATATATATATAAACTAAACTCTAGGTGTCTTCTTCCCAATTTAATTTAATAGGGCTCAGAGTTACATTGCATTTGAACAATCGGACAATTAATCTTACCGGTTCTCAAATTGTGATATTCCATTCTATATTGGTGGGAGAAAAAAAAATTGTGCTTGCTACATAACGAAATAAGTGAGCTATTATTAATAACTTGGGTTTAAGCATTTTAAACTGAGTTGTTGGATTTTTTTATTCAAGTTATTAAGTCAATAGCTCATTTGGATCCTAATTATTGCCAATCGAGTATCCTTTCACGTGCAGCTTGATTTACCTTCATAAGTTTGTTAAATAGATGCAAATATTTTTTAATTATGATGGACGGTAAATTATGAACACAAGATCTATTAACTATTTTAATATCATATTATATTGCTAATCACTAATTTATTCAAAAGATTAAACTATTAAAAAGAAGAAGAAATTTTATTTATATCCTCAATAATATGTGGGAATAGAAGCATTGCCATTGCTAGCTGGAACAAGAGATACCTGTCCCATTGGGTGCTTGGATCTGAAGGATCCCCACCTCATAGATGAATCGAATCTGTATTTTTTAATTTATAAGATTATATATATATGAAAAATTATTATGTATTTTCGTAATATCATATAACTGATGCTATGTGGTACTCATGACAAATAAATAATTACAACTTATACAATGTGTTGTCTTTCTTAACTATCCAACAAAAATGAATCATCATGTTCTTCTCGTAAAACTATTCGTTATTATATTTGATGAGAATATTACGTGAACTTTTCACATAGTATTTGGGGATAAGAGATGATCTTTTTCTTTATAGGTAGGTTTGTAAATGAAAGGAAAACCCACAAGCATGTGTAGGGAATCTATATATATATGGTTGAATGATGAGTTGGAATCCACCAAAAATTGGGATGCTTTGATGTGAAAAAAACACATGAATTTTGGAATAGTAATCCTATGATGATTATATTTAGTGACTATATTAAAGTATCACATGACGTAGCATCTCATGTAAGGTGTTTAAATTAGCTCATGGACCCACCAATTAAAGCCTAAACACCATTAATAAGATGACACATCATTTAATATTTAAATATGATCACCGATATATGTTCACCGTAACATTATTAATTTTGAAATGGGGCCGCATGGCTCCAAGTTTTGACAAACCTCACTTTCTTTAAGACGTGGAAAGATGGAGTCCATTTGATCGACCTTGCTCTCATCATTGGTGCCTTAACTGAAATAAAATATGCCCTTATGTGAGCTTCAATTATTGGCGGGAAGGAGAAAAAAAAGGTCCCACTTCACCTGATGAGGGTTGGGTATTGTCTTTTCGAGTCATGCTGCTGTGTTTTTAATCGACTTAATGTTATAAATATATTTTTATGATTGAATTTTTTCTTATTATATAGAGTTTGTTGAGTTTTTTATTTAAATAAAAATAAAAATAAAATTTTATCAGATATATGTAGTTATGTAATCGAAAAATAATTGCTTAGATGATTTTTTCCTTAAAATTACATTTGTCATTCATTTATTTGCTAATTGGGCTAAATGTGGCAAATTTTACTTATTTTTCTTATTTCTAAATCTTTTGGCTAAATTTCTTTACTTTTTTGAATCGTTTTGATGAGATAAATTTAAAAAATAAAATTTTTTAATTAAATTATGAAAAAATCTATTAAAGACAAAAATAAGCAACATAAAATTTAACTTATTGGCTATTTTGGTTTATTTTTATCTTTTCTGAACTTTTTTTTATTAATTTTTTTAAATTTTTTCGACTCGTCTTGATAAGAAGAATAAAAAAGTATAATAGTTTAATAAAATAATAAAAAAAATTCACTAAAAATAAAAATAAGCAAAATCAAATAAGTAAATAAGAAATTATCCAACACAAGGCTTAAATATAATCTAATAGCATACATAACTATAGAAATCGGATCAAATTTTATTTTTTTAAAATAATAAACCCAACAAACTTTACACAATACACTAGTTTGACCATGATAAGGCCTTTGTAGTTTAATGGAATTACCTAAACTTTTCATAATAAAGATTGCGGGTTGAAATTTCATGATGGGCATTTAGGAATGATTCTCATTTCATTTTCTTTAGATTAAGATAGTGTAAGTTCTCCAATAACAAAAAAAAAAAAAAAACTAATTTGATCATAAAAAGATATTTACGAGCCAACTTTATTAAAGACACAACATTCTACTATCTCGGACACATCATGCATGCTCATTTATCTTTTCCACCGCAACCAACTCTCATTCCTAAAAAAAAGAATTTGCTTTCTCTCTCGTTACCTTGCCTCTTTATGATGAGTATTGATTATATTTTTTTTGCCTCCTAGAAAGATAAAAATAACCCATTTTAGATCTTGTTTGGGGTAGATTTGTAGATTTTCTATATATGCAACCAGTATTATATTATTTACATGAGTTTGATAATTTGGTGCAATCTTGATATAATTGTATTTCTTGACTGAGAAACCTCTTGCTCCCCCAACCATACCCCAAAAATTGATACTTCTTTGTACATTACATGAACTATTTATGCACATCATGTGATCATCACAATAATACTTTGTAATCCAGTTGGATTAATGGGTAATATATATATAATCTCTTGGCACATTGTCGTCTGAAAAAGGTGGCTCTAGAAATATTTTTTAAGATAGAGTTAAAAATTTAAAAATTTTAAATTCTATAAAAAATTACACATAGCAATGCTTCTTGTCTATTTTTCAAAAATCAACTAATTCAAACTTCTTTAATAACAAAATTAAGTTAAATTTAAAATATCGACACGATTGTTTTGACAAAATAAAAGAGTGTATTAGTTATATGAACAATTCTAAGATTGTTTTGGGCTGAAATGTATAAATGAGAGTAGGTGTTTAAACATTTACATTAAGTGATCAAATATTTAAAATAAATGCTAGAATATTCAAACTTTTTAATATAGTGTTTGAACTTTTAAATTATCTATACCAATACAAAATTTATATACATATTAAAAATTTAGGACTTGTTTGTTATTTCAGATAGGATATAAGAGATTAGTAATCTACCGAATGTCTCATGTATTTATTTTATATATATAAATCAAAAAATTATGGGTGGAATTATTTATATAGTGAGAAATTTAGTTATTTTAGTTAGAATGTGAAAAAGAATGAGATAAAAGTTATAGAGTTATTTCTAATCGTTCGATAATAACAAAAAATAATCCAGATCCTGGTAGTAACAATACCAAGAGTATTAATACCATGAATGATGAATTAGCAATCTCCCATTCATCAAATTATTAGTTCGAGTTTCACAATAAGATTTTATTTGGTTGAAGAACTATTTTCATAGAATAATTAGCGTATTCAGAATATTAGTGTCTAGAGTATTATTGATTGAATTATTAGTGTAGTATTTTTTATATCGAATAGCACTATTTGATTGAGAGTAAGATAACCTAAGAATAAATAGTACGTTCTTTCGTTTAAATTAATTTTAGTAGAATTAAACTTTTTTATGTAAAAACATGTTCAAAATAGTTCTGATACTAACTAATTTACCTCATTCATGAGATTAGAATAGTCTCACTAATAGAGTGTTTAGTTAATTGGGAGGTTTTTTTAACCCCACCAAATTCTTCACAAACATAGCATTATATAGAACTATTTTTAAATAGTCATATTCGCTCTATTTACTCCTATATTCAAACATGCCTTAAAGAGGCAAAATTATTTTAATAAACCAACCCTGCACCTTAGGTGCCAATTGACAACTACCTTAAAAATTAGTTTTTTTATATATATTTAGTTAAAAAATTAAATTTATTTTAAAGTAAATTATTTGGTACTTTATCTTTTAAGCTAATTTTTTTAAAACTGATTGTTTGAATAAGAAGCTAATTTTTTTTTGTTTAAATTGAATAATTTTGCTATTTTATATATTTAATATTAACAAATATGTAGTTAATAGTAATAGTAAATAAGTTATGAATAAATAGTATTATTATATTTTAAAAATAATTGAAATTTACATAAAATATTTTAAGACTTAATTTTTTAATTTTTTCACCAAACATACCATGTTAATGTTTTTAGGTTTTTAGTTAAAAAAATTAAAAAATTAAAAAATTGAATATCCGGAATTTTAGCGTCGCCCCTCTCAGCTGGTAATGGTGCAGTAGCATGCGTGAACAGAAAGTGCAAGAAAGAGATTATAAGCACGTGCGTTGCTCGTGGGAATCGGTACTGGATTGAGGGTCTAACCACGGAGCAAATATTTAATATTTTTTAAGCAAGTTTAGATGCCGTTTTAATTTTATAATTATTAATATATTTAATAAGATTTATTATTTTTTTATTATTATTTTATTTAATATTAACAAAAATTTCATTTAATAATTTAAATAGAACATTACTCAAAATGCATTGAATAATTATTGCCAACCAGGAGGCCACATTGGCTTGGCTTGGCTTGCCTTTGGGATGCATAATTAACTAATGTTTGGCTTAAAAAGTCAAATGATTTTTTAAATTTTTTTTATATTTTAGTTTAAACGTTTTATTATTTTAGTTCATTGAGAAGAATTTTAAAAATATAACCCTTCAGACCAAATTTAATTTCTTTAACTAAAAATAAAAAAATTATAAAAAAGAAGTCAAAAATCCTTCTAAATTTGTATTTTTAGTTTTATATAAACCTTTTTTAAGTTTTGATAAAAAAAAATTTATTTTTATATTTCCTCGTAAGGAATGGAATGTATAAAATATACTCATTTCAACTGTTAAAAGAGTCACAAAATATTAAAAAAAATTATAAAAAAAAATTAAACCAAACACACAACTACAATAATGATCATGAGTGTGGTAATGTGACGCAGATGCCACCTTGGGTAAAATTATTAGGTATTTTTGAAATATTATGTAATATTATTTAATTATATAATATTTTTTTATGAATAAAAATATGCACACTAAATTAATTATAAAAAGTGCTAACCATCACTCACTGGACAGTGATTAATAGATTAATTGAGACAAAATTTTTTTTTAATAATAATATGTTTTTAGAAGTAAAACTAACTACTTTTACAAATATCAATACAGTTTGTCTGATAAGAGACACCTAACATTAAATCGATAACAATATGTATAGATATCGATTTATACATTATATACCTATTATTCATCGTCCATTAAGCGGTGATTAATATTTTTAATTAATTATTTTTATTTTTTAATCTCTTCAAGAAAAGTAAAATAATATTAATTAATATTTTTAATATATAATTAAATAAAAATAGTACTTAAACAATGTTAGGTGTCTCTTATACAGAAATTTATTAGATATTTTTTGAGTACCATGTAAACGATGTCATGATATAATATTCTTGACAAATTAATGATCGCAAACTACACAATTTAAGCTACCATTTGTCTCATAATCACCTAATAAAAATAATTTATTATATTTTTATTTTAAAATTTATCGTTACTATATTGAATAAAAACACCACCTAAATTTATCTTGTAAAATCCTATAGAGCAACTAATAATTACTCCTCTAAGACTAAAGGAATTATTACTCCATTGCAGAAATGGATCATTGCTAGGATCCATTCAGAACCATCACCACCACCATCAAGGCACTCATATATATATATATATATATATATATATATATAAACTGAGGTGACAAAGAGATGAATAATTGGCATGTGTAAGGATTTAATGTTCATCCTGAAAATGTACTAAGGACCACAGTTTCTCCCAAAGCAGAGGTCTCACTCACCTACCCTATATTGTCTCGACCTGTTTATGTCTATGGAAGAAGAAATTAAATTTATTATAATTAATAAAAATTACGAAATCTCTCTTATTATTTAGCCTCAAATTATGCATCTCTCTTACAACCTCTTGCCTTTTTTAGCCTTTCTAACGTATCACCTTCGATCCTATTTAAATGAAACAAAATCATCATATATATAAGACTTCAGCACATCAATCGTAAAAAATAACTTTATGCCGTTTTGTCAATGCTCAAACGCCATATGCTAGAAAACTTTAAACTTGCAGCGCTCAAGCGTTCTGCTAGTGCTTGCCTTTGACGTCTCAACGTTGGAGCGCCCCGCTACTGCTCTACTACTGCCGCCTCAGTTTTTGATAAATTTTAAAGTATACTCGACACCCTTCCTTTTGTATTAATCTAAATTTATACAAAAATATTCCTACCAGTATTCAGGGAAAGAAAATGCAAAGTTCAGTTAATAGGTACAGTTAGGTCATGAGTTCAAATGATCCGTCTATAGACATGCATGAAGTAAGAAAATTAACCGGAGAAGTGGTCCTTATATCATGGGAAATATTTAGTATTATTTTCATTATTAATAAATTCTTTTCTCCTAGGTAAAAAGAAATCTAAATTAAATTCGAACATGGTGTGTGTGCATGTGTATGTACAAATGGAAGGATACAGAATGAAAGAGATGAAATTTCATGATAACATTGTTATAAACCTATGTGTCATTTAATACGTAAGAAATTATGCAAATCTTGTAGAGTGCATATATATATATATATATATATATTAGCAAAGAGCAAGAGTTTTTGACATTATTATTGGATATTACAACCCGATTAATGTTTTAGAGCTTTCATATACAAGGAGGTGTTTTATTGAAGTTTGTCTCAAATTTATAATGTCTAAGGTCTAGAAATAAGTATGGACAGTGAAAAATGTTGAAAAAGGATAAAATCAGCAACAACAGGCTTTGCAGAGGCAGAGAAACCGAGAATGTACATTGACCATTCGATCGGTCTTGAGATTGCTAAAGCAGTCAGATATGGTTTGCAGCTTTATAATTGTTGCTAGAGTTGCGTTGTTAGGTATTTCAACCCCATTTTCTTTTTTTAATATACTTGTAACTTTAGGATTCATCTAGAGTTAAGGTGATATACAGAGTGACTCAAGTTTTGAGGCAAAAGAAAGAGAAAAGAGCGTTTTAATCTTTATTGTTTGAATAGTAGATTGTTCTCTACTCTCGTAGACGTAGGTATTTTGTTGAACCACGTATATCTTGTGTGTTTGTTCTTATTTAGTGTTCTCTATCTATTCTGTGTGGATTGGCAAAGAAGATTGGTTGTGTGTTCCACTGGATGGCATGCTTGAAACTTCTAGATTTAATGAATATTATCGGTTAGTTGTAATATTCTATTTTATATCGATTCATATGTCGATCATTGCCCGTGGACCTAGGTTTTTAGCTAAATTACATAAATCAATTACGTAATAAGTCTAATTGGTTTAATTTGTTTATTTTCCGATTTGTTTGTTCTGTCATAACAAATTATAGATTAATCCAATGTGAAAGAATGGCTCAATTTGTCAAAGTACTGTAAAAATGATGATAAACAATCTTTAACGGGTAGTATGAATTTATGAATCAAGATTATGATTAAGCAAAGAAAAAACTTGATGTAATATGTCTGCATATTAATTAAAATCCATGAAAAGATGCACTAATAGGACTTTATCCATGTGCAAAAAGGGTTTGGAGCAAAAGGAGGGAGGCCTCCATTCAAAGTTCCATTATTACTATGGTGTAAAGTGTAATGCAACAAGAAGTAAAATAAAATAAGGCAGCTAGACTTGTCAAAGTTGTCATCTTCAAATGCTAAACAAAAAGTTATATATCTTACTTGGATCACTCTCATAAAGTAGTTCTTCCTTTAAACAACTAGCTTAAAAAGTTAATATAGGATACCTTTTAACATTCTTTATTATGTTTTTGTGTTTATTTCTCCGAAGAGTAATTAACGCTATACAAATAAAATGTCTATCATCCAAAAATTTTAAAAGTTTATATAGAATAATGCAGCGTTTAGTCAAGAATGCACAAAGGAATTTGTGAATTAATTAACCAGTATTAATCACGGAGAGTTTGGCTTTTAATATATATTAATAAAATGGTTGCAGAATGTTTACAATTGAAATGGATGTGTATCAACAAAGATACAACTGGTTACAGATGGTGAGAAGATTAGGATAGCAATGAATAATATAATCGGGTACGATCTAACATGTTTAATTGCAGTACTGCTTTTATTTTTAATAGAAGGCACCCACTATTGTATTTGTAATTTTGAAAATGCCACCGGCGGTATTTGATATTACTAAAATTAGTTGTTTATGAATTGTAACTTACAACAGAAACTATAAGTGTTTGATAAAAATTGTAACTTGTAACTGAAATATAAAAAAAATAGTTATAATTTATAGAAAAAATTGTGAGTATTTAGAATCGATTGCAACCAAATTAGGGTGGATGGAATGAAAGAAAAAATTACCAAAAGGGAACCAAAAAAGTGCTGGTTTTAAATTCTCAGAAGTAAGGGCACAAAGTTTTTATTTTCTTCTTAAATATTCAAAGAAAACAAGGCATATTTTCCATGGCGAAGGGATTAAAACATGTGTTGTAGTCAAGCTTTCATGGATCAAGGCCCAAAGCAAAGGTCCGTCGGGCTTATAAAACCAAATCAAATTGCTTTTGTCGAAAATAAAGAATTTTAAAAAATAAAAATGAAAACAAATGGATAATTTGCGGATATAAATCAAGGTGAGGATTAACTAGTAAAAAGGTTAATGCCGCGTTTGATTTGTACTTCATTTTTTAAAAAAAATTTGATTTGTAAACATTTTTTTTTTCGTTTTGATTCTATCGGGCTTGGGCGTTGATTTCCTTTGAATTTTAAAGTGCTGCCCGAGTTTGATTCCAGCTGCCGAGACCCCAAAATATGGTGGTGCCCACATCATCGTTCTTTGACTCGTAAAATCACAATGCCTTCTAGTATTTACATAAGTAAAATGTTCAAAGAGATCAAAAAGGGGCGTTGGATAATTTGGAAAATAATGTAGCGATATCTTTGCAATATATATATATATAT
>JAOTRH010137423.1:0-13957 GCA_034768845.1 Heliamphora exappendiculata | reverse complement strand
TTGCTTTATTGCTTTGCCTTATGGCTGGCCCTAATTGCTGCTTATTGACAACCTATGTTACCAATTGCGAGTATGAATGTCGGATACGGGAGTGTATATATGGATTGGATACATGAAACCTCAAAATTGAGTAGGGGCGTTCATGGGTTGGGTTGGATTGAATTGGCTTCTAACCTCTCACCCGACCACGTGTATATGATTTTTAATTTTGTCACCTGCAACCGATCAATGGGTTTGGCAGTTTTGGACCCATAGGTTTGACGGGTTCATGGGTTGGTGCTGTTTGATTTGGCGGTTTGAACTTGCCTATTTTGGATTTCTTTTGTTGAGCTAGTTTAATTTTTTAGCTAATTATAATAGTCCTTAGTTAAAAAATTTATTTTAAATATTTTTAAAGCTTAAAAGGTCATGAATTTATTAATTAAATCACACAGATCCAAATTACATAGTTTTTACGCGAAAGTATTAAAATAATAAGCAGTTTAATCTTATAATAAATGTAAAAATCTATAAAATCAAATATTTGTTGGTCGGGTTAGGTTCAACAGGTGGCTACACTTAAGGTTCCTAACCCGACCACCACCTAAGAAAAAAACTTTGAGAGATCCGTCACCTGACTATATAATGGGCAAAACCATCTATTATCATGTTGGTCGGATTGGGTTGAGTGGTTTGAGCGGGTCGGTTCAATACATGGACATCCCTACAATTAAGAATACATGGACTCCACTAAAAAGTATTCAAAAATTAGACAGGGGTGCGTAGGTGCAACAAAAAAATGAGTTGAGTAGCAATCCACAAGGTAATATTTCAGTTTTTTCAGGTATTTATTGTTTATACATGCTGATTTCTCATGCCAGACGTTTGTTTTTATCCTTAATAGCTTTGTTACACATAATAATTCTAAGTCACAGATCTGATTTTAGTATATTGTCTTCACTCTTCACTATTCTCTTATGATTGAGATCTTAACTTTAACCAATAAAAAGTAGCAGTACCCGACACATATCCTATAACCGTATTTATGTCCTGTCATGTTGACATGAGTACATTGCAAAAAATAACAAGTTCGTGTAACATAGGTGACACCTCGTCATTGATAATAAATAAAATGCACAATTCTATAAAAGCTTTATCAAATTGGTTTCTTTTCTTTTTGTTTGATTTATATTTTATTGCCTTTATTATTGACATAACTAATCATTAATCTAGGATTAGGAGTACATGTTATTTAAATGGTCACTATGATGAATGAATCATTTGTGAATATTGGTGACACAATTTAGATAACATAGAAAGTACAAAGAAGATCAAACATTCAGTAACAAAGCAATCGAAAAACAATACAATTTTATACATGTTATTGTCACTGTTATTAATTCAACTTGCTAATTATATTATCATCCAGAACTTTAGAGTGGTTTACATTCTCTACATGTCTACCTTCATTTCTAAGTGGGAGCTTACTGATTATGATTCCTTTCAAGTGATTTTTATCGACTAGTTGAAGTTCTAGAGTTCTGATGGATAGATGAGAATGTCATGATTGTTCAAATGCCATGGTTGGATTAGCAAAGAATCTCTTTGCCTGTTTATTAGCATCTACAGGCAGAATATTCCCACTTCGCAGGAATACAATGGTAGAACTCCCATTTGGTGGATTGGCGCTTGGTTTGCACTTCCATTAGGGAATTGCGTTTCAATATTAGAAACTGGGGAAAATTTTCAATCAAGCTCTATTAGGTAAGTCGCTTTAGAGCTTTCCATCTAAATGAAATAGACAGTGGAGAAGGGTGGTAGCTTAAAAGTATGTGTTTCAGGGGATTGGACCACTTTAGAGGTGAACATGTCTCACAGACATGGGTATTTGGAAAGGGATGCACAAATTTTGGGATAAGTTTGAATGGAACACTAGCATGGTGGTGGGTAGTGGGATGTGAAGGTTTGGCTTCATTCGTGAAGTGTGGAAGAAAGGTTGGAGAATAATTTTTTCTCTATGTTTCATGTTGCAGAAGATATGAGTGATACAATAGAGGATTACAATAGGATGGCTATTACCCATAGATTGGCAAATTTGATTAGGAGAGTGCGCGTTGATGGCGTTCTGTTATCAAATGAGGCAGATATCAGAGTGGATATTGTAAAGTTCTATAGTAGATTATTTTAGGAGGAGGGTTGATGGAGGCCTTGTTTTGATGAGCTTCGGTTAGATGCTATCACATTAGAGGACACATGGTTATGGTTTTTAGAGTAGCCTTTTTTTGAGGAAGAGGTTGTTTGTGCTTTAGGTGAGTTGAGCGGAGACAGCTTTAGGCCCGAATGGTTTTTCTATGGCTTTTTTCCAGCATTGTTGGGGTGTGGTGAAGGAGGATGTTATGGGTATATTCTACTCTTTTTTTTCAGCGATGGAACTTTTGAGAGGAGTCTTAATGCTTCTTTTCCTACTCTTTATTTTAAGAAGAGTGGGCAGAGGATATTAGATATTTTAGACTTATCAACTTGATTGGTTCGGTTTATAAGCTTCTAGCTAAGGTCTTGGCATCCAGACTTAAGGGAGTGTTAGATCCAGTGAGTTATGAGTTAAAACTCTTTTGTGGGGGCTAAGAAGATATTGGATGCAGTGTTGAAGGCAAATGAGTGTATTAGTTTCTGTGTTATTGAGAAGGCGTGCGATCATGTAAATTGTGTTTCCTCTTTTATTTGTTATAGAAGATGGGCTTGGTTGTAGGTTGAGGTCATGGATCCGTTTTTGTATCTCATCTATCTCTCTTTTGGTCCTGGTGAATGCGTCCTTAGTTGGTTTCTTTCAAACCTCGAGGTGGTTGGGACATGGCGATCATTATAGTGATGAATTCTTTTAGCAGGTTGATTCGGAGTGCGGTTCAGGGAGGCCTTCTGTTGGGGTTTGGCGTTAGCACAATGCATGATTAGCCACTGATGGTTTCTCACCTGTTATATGCTGATGACACATTGATTTTTACATGTGCTGAGTGACTCATTTGGGGTATCTCCATTGTGTTCTTTACTTTGAGGCTGTGTCTGGCCTCCTAATCTGGTCAAATAAGAGTTATTCCGATCAGTGACATTTCATATGCAGAGAGTTTGGTTTGTATCTTAGGGTGCACTCTTGGGGCTTTTCTAGGCTGCCACTTATTTGGGCATTTCTTTAGGGGCAAATTTTAAGGCAAAAGCAAATTGGGATGGGGTGTTAGGAAGATTTCAAAGAAAGTTGGCTGAGTGGAAGCATTTTTGTACCTCTCGATAGGAGGTCGCTTGCTTTACCCTCTTTAAGAGTGTAACAACCCAAAGTTTGTGGCCAAGAGGTTAGAGAAGTTGTAGAGAGATTTCATATGGGGCGGCTTCAGTGATAGTTTTAGGTACCATCTAGTCGATTGGAACACAAAACAATTTGCTCCCATGTGAAGGTAGGGGGTGTAACGACTCAAGTAGACTATTGGCCAAATAATTTGAATAAAGAGTTTAACAATATAGTCTAAAAGTTTAAGCTTAAATTATTAGTAGTATTCCACTTGTTTCACTATATACCAGATATATTTTTTATCTCTCACCGATGTGAAATGGAGTGTCATAATATGTTCCACTCAAATACGTGACGTCTTTGTTGCATACCATAAGTTCTTTCCTTGGATGGTATTGTGGATAACGGCTCAGTAGTAGACAGAGTAGCCCATCAACAGACACAAAGCAAACAACCCTTGAGTCTTTATTTCTTTCTAAAGTCTCTACTTTTCTATGTACACTACTACGGAGCCAGCCCTACATGAGATCAAGATTGGTTTTAATACCATTTGTAATGAATTAGGTGAACTACTAGCCCAATAATTTGAATAAATAGTTTTTCAACGCGGTTCAAAAGCTTAAGCTTAAATTACTAGTAGTAGCCCACAAGTTTCTTTATATATGAGACTTATTTTCTATCTTCCATCGATGTGTGATTGTGTATCTCAATATCTCCCACTCAAACACATGACGTCCTCGTCGCGTGACTCAGGTTCTTTCCCTAACTAAAATATGGATAGCAACCTGGGCACAAAGTAGCCTATTAGTATGCACAAGATATACAACCCTAGTGCCTCTATCTCTCTCCGGTGCCTCTCCTCTATCTACATCACCACAGAGCCCTTGATGGGACCAGGATTAGCTCTGTTATCATTTGTAATGACTAAGTAGACTACTAATTCAATAACTTTATAAAAGAGCCTAAGAACGCGGACCAAAATGCTTAGACTTAACTTAGTAGTAGTATTCCACTTGTTTTGCTATATACTAGATTTATTTATTTTTTAATCTCCCACAAATGTGAGATGGAGTATCACAAGGGTTCTCGATGTTAGAAGGTTGGAGGCTTTTAATAAAGCTTTGTTAGGGAAATGGTTATGGAGTATCACAGGGGTTCTCGGTGTTAGGGGTCGCATCTTGACTTGGGCATTTTGATAACAGAGTAGATATTTCTGCAGGAGCATAATTGATTTTTTGGTTAAATACATTTAGAATATTTTTCCATACTTTTTACATTCAATTCTAGCTATTTTTACAACTTCCGATCGACCTAAACAACATTTACGGATCCCCTTTAGCCCTTCTTTCATTACTAATGGAATATTCTTCACTATTTTACTAAAAATGGAATGGAATGATCTTATTTTGTTTCTCGGTCTTGAGCAATCAGAGAAGCACTTTGGTAAACAGGTTTGATCTTGACCAACTCAATCTATATTCTACTTTTTTTTTATTTTCTCATATCACCATATTCATATCGTATCGTATCTATACCTCGTATTTGTATTCGTGTTTCCTAGTTTGTGGAAGATGCGATATATTTTTTGGAGTCATTTTCTTTGTTTTGAGTCTTTGAGCTTTTGTTTTTGTTTTCCTCCTTTTGTGGTGGGTCTTTTTTCTACCTTGTGTATGGAGCTATTCTCCTTATACGGGGGGACATTCTCTTAATGCTTTTTCTTTTAATGAAATTTTACTTATATGTAAAAAAAAAAGTGATACAGTAGAGGAGTATTTGCATAGAAAGGGTAATCAAGTATTTTGGAACTTTATTCTATGTTGAGAGTTGGACAATCAGGAGATGATTGAGTTGGTGGAACTTTTTTTTGATAGGTAAGTGTGAAATAGGACACCAAGATTTGAACCCTGGCCACATTTGTTGGTATAAAAGCTCTTGCCACTTGAGCCACTCTTACACTCGATTGAGTTGGTGGAACTTCCCGAAAGAGGTTGTATTGTATGGGATGCCAAGTATTAGGATGGTGGAAGATTCTTTAAAATTGATGTTAAACTACATTGGGGTGCTTCCATGTAAAATATTTTTATGTGGCTTTGAGTTGTAGTTGCATGTTCTCTTTCCCTTGGACAGCTATTCGGGGTACTAGGGCTCTTCCGAATCATTTGGTCTACAATTTACGATAAAATCTTCTCTATTGCCATTTTGATTATAAAAAGTAAGTAAGCTTGAATTGCTATTGTGTTTGCAAAGAGGATGGTGAATTGATGAATCATAACCTTATCCGTCTCCTTATCAATCTCATCGATATCATTGATCTCTTAAGTATCATAAGGATCCACTAACACCCATGGGATAAGATCTTTTTTGCTTGTTTGGTCATCGGTCTACTCCTAGAGGCCAAAATCGGGCGATTGTAAGTCAACTTTCTTTTTATTAAATAGAATGGTAGGGGCTAAGGCTCTGAGAGTGGAGAAAAAGGAGGAAGAGGCGAGATAACAATCATTGACCGTGTGAGGGTACATAAGTTACTTTTATAGGTTAAAGGGTATTTTTGCATATTTCTTTTGCATAATTCGGACTTAGGAGCTGTTAACCACTCTTTGACCAATTCTCAGATTTTTAAGAACTTTTTGATGAATGGCGAGGCGATACTTGTGGTGGTTTTTTTCTCATCTTATTTATTTATTTATTAAGGTGTTATTCCCTTTGAGCATCTTTTGTTGAAATATTATTTATCCAATGAGAACCTTCACAAATTTTAAGCACAAAGAAGTACATAGCTGAAGATTTAGAAATTGAGGTAAGTATAAAAGAATGAGAAGATGATAATATGAGAATGAAGGACTAGGCTATTACACTTAAATTCTAGGTACTGAAGCCTAAAGAGAGGTCCAGCACACATCATTTATAAAATGGCTCAGGAGATGACTTCATTCAATACTTCAAAGTAATACTACTGCACTACATATGTAAAATATAGTCAACTTGTGGGCCAAACATGCATGGTAACCATTAACCAAGTAATTCTTGGTTTTGCAGTGTAGACTAAATTTGGACCTTTCTTTGTAAACGCATTAAATCTAACCCAAATTTAATAACTAAGCTTCCAAGCAATAATTTCGTCATGTCAGTGCACTCTAGATCCCACGACCACGTTATTAAATTGCTCTCAATGGCAAAATATTTGAATACATCGCACTGTTAGTCAGGCATATAGGCATGTTAAAGGCTCAAAATTATCACAATTCCTTGAGATTAAGCCAAACCTTCAAATTCTTTGTGTCTAAATGTCTTCTTGTTTGGGCCTTAGTGAGAGAGAACTTATGAATTTTAGTATAAACTTACTGTGTGTTATCATGCTTTGAAATAATTAGAATAATTAAATGCAGGTACCATCTTAAATATGTATTAATTAATTCATTTCTGTTGTAGGGTTGGTCCACCTAGGAAGTTTCATTGTTCCAGTTCCGTGAGGCCTGCAAGGAGGACAAGCGTTCCCCCTTTATTGCCTGAGAAAACACCTAGTTCTCATTCATGGAGTAGTTATATAATTGTATGCTATTGCAACTCAACCACTATAGTGCATGTTTTCCCCACTTCTTGTATTCAGTGTGCCCTTACAGAATGCTGTAAAGTGTAGACTTCTGTACTTGCATTTAACTTTCATATGTTCCAATGATACCTGGTTTGAGATGGAGATGTTCCCATTCCCCTTCTTTATCAAATTCTTTCCTTGCAGCCAACTGCTTTGCTAGGAGGTATAGGAGGAGTGGTGCTTCTGTTTCGCTACAATGACGAGAGGAGGGCAATTTTGAAAGGTGTGACTTAATTTGAAGCTGTTTTGTTTCATTTTTAGTCTCATAGTGTTGCTACTTAACTGACTTTTATCTGTTGGAAGTGGGGAGTATGTGGTTGAATCCTTGCACATTTTAGTGTTTAGCCTCATTTGTTTTCTTTTTCCTTTCTTGTTGTTTTTGTTTTTTTATTCCATTAGAGAGAACGTTTAAGTTAATTATTTTTCATGTCTCAATCACAGAAAGTCTCTAATGGGCAATACTTTACGAGACAAAATGTTAGACAACTAAGAATAATACATTTGTAAAATTAAACGTTGCTAGATGAGGATACGTTGATGGGTGTGTGGTATGATCAAAAAAATTTAATTAGAATTGAAACTATTTGTGTATCAGTATTAGTTGTACCAATTGAGAATAAGTTAGGAGAGAATATATTAAGATGGTTTGATCATCTTGAGCGAAGATTGGTGAATGCAATGACAAGAAGTGTATTAGGATCATTGTTAATGATAATACAAGGGGAATAGAAAGTCCGAAGTCGACATGGGATGTTCAGTAAAAATTATATAGAAAACTTATTTGCAATGATGTGCACATAGTGTCTAACACAATTCCTTCAATGGTAAGACATGCGGGCTCGAGCTTTGGCTTGATCTTTGGTTCTATATTATATTATTGGTTATTTTCATCATTTATGAAAATTTGTATATATATATTTTTATGAAGTTTAAGAAAAATACAACATCCATCATATAAGGAGTTAACAAACACAGATTTTCAAATTATTAAAGGGAGATAAATTTAACACTATCGAATTGAATATGATATTCGTTTCACTAGTAGAAACACAAAGATAAAGTTGAATCGATTGCATATAGTTTATCAAAACAAATTGCGCGATTGGTATTACAAATTAGGGCCCTATTTGGGCAAATGTTGCTTATTAGCTTATTCTTACTTATTTTAGTCTAAACAATATAGAATTTGGCTTATTGGCTTATTTTTGTTTATTTTTGTTTATTTTTGAACTTTTTTTATATTTTGATTAAATTTTTTTACTTTTTTAGCTCGTCTCAATGAGAAGAGCCCAAAAAATATAATAGTTTGATTAAATGATGAAAAAAGTTCACTAAAGACAGAAAAATCTACAATCTATAATAAGCTAATAAGCCAAACTCACCCATTCAAGGCCATATGTTTTTGATGTGACTCATGCTCTTGTTGATTCATTCCCAGATACGAATCGTTTGCTTGGTTGAATAAATTGAATCACACAATATATAGCGTCAATCCTATATTATGGTAATAGAGTGTACATACACTCATACAAAGTGGTAAGTCAAGTTGCACTGTCCTTTATTATGTCAAAGAAGTACGAAACTTCGAAGAAGGTGGCATGCTTGTGTTGGACACATGGCAAATATTTATATAAATACCTCATATTATTATTATTATCATTATTATTATTTTTTGATAGAATCAAATACATTTCAAATACTTGGGGGCGTGGTATATCACTTCGATGCTCATGAAACACAATAAAAGTTTGGAAATACGAAAGTGTTATCTAATGATAAAATGAAAACAATGTATATTTGTGCCTATTAATTATAAGAGATGTGTACTTCAAAAATGTTCCGACATGTGTACCCGGTAAGTCACTGTATGACAATGTGTAGGGTATGCCAAAAGCCGTATGGAGTATTTTTGAATTTAATTTTGACTTTTGTGTGTGACTTTAGTAAGTTTTGGATACATGATTGGTACATAAGTGGATACGGAAGAGCTTATATGGATTTTTTGAAACTACAAAGATACCATAAAAAATATCTTTTTGCCTTTTTATGTACAAATAAGTTGAAGAATTAAAAAATAATTTTAGATTTAACAGGTTAAAACCCTTTGTTTAACAACAATTTGGTAACTTTGCAATCTGGTTTTCATGAAAGATTTGGGTTTGCCGAAGGGTTAAGATTCTTTTTATTCCTTATTTTTCTATTTCCTATTTCTTCTTTAACCAATGCTACTACTTTTTGTATGTTACTAAATTGGTAAGAATATATTTTGTATATGGGGTGTGTGTGTGTGTGTGTGTGTGTGTATAAATATCTGAGCATCAACATGACAATGTATTAATTAATATAGAATAATACAATAAGAGTGGGGATGAGAAATCCACCAAGAGAACAAAACAAAAAGACCAAAGTTTAATTACAACAAATCGCACTTGTTTGCATAAAAAATACTAAAAAAAAAAAGAAAATAAATTTTTTTTTGCCATATTCCAACCTTACCTGTATCATTTTTAAAAAAAAGATTTTATTGTCCGGCAATATTCGTACCATATTGCATCCTTACCCTGTATCCACATCTGTCTTTCATAGAATCTTAATAACTTATCATTTAGCTTCTTTAACTTTTAGAATTCTAAATTTCAAGACTTTCATTCTATTTGTGGAACAAAACAAGATAATAAGTCTTGTTTTAATGACCATAACTCTTATTAAGTACGTAAACATAAAAATGAATTCATTTGCAATATCATAAATTGAATATGTTTATAATGTAAAAAATTAATAATTATTGTTTTCAGATATATATATATATATATATATATATATATATGATGTATCTATTTATTGACATGCCCCAAAGCGTGTTGCGTCGTTTTTTTAATAAAAAATTAATTGTCGGTCAACGTGTCCGTGTCTTGGGTCGTATCGTGTTGGTGTTATGTGCTTCTTAGACTTCACCTGGCTAGTCTAATTATCCATTTTCTGCAGTAAATATAGAAATATAAACTGGCCATAATTGCAGTTTGAATAGAAGATGTGAGTAATACTTGTAGCTTCGACTCCATCCTTTGATTTGCTTTGACACACACACACATACCCACACATACACAATGTTTTTCAAAGTTTGTGCACCTTATATTGTAATATCACTTAAAGTTGTAATTTGCAATGATGACTTGTCGATAAGAAAGTAGGAAGATTTGCATTTTCTAATTTCGGTTACGCTCTCTATCGTTGTCAACTTGTCATTTCACCATAATCATGTGGGAAAGAAATAATTATAATTGCCAAGAATTACTTGCTTCCCCTATTTTTTGCATACATTTTAAACTATTTTGAAACTAGTAATTACCCGTGCCTAAAGGCATTAATGATTAAAAATAAGAATTTTTTAAATTAATAAAAGTAGTCTTACACGAACTCATAACATCACTAATAATTTTCATTAGTTTCACTCTTAATTCTAACCAAAAGCAACAAAAGGTACATGTAAGCTAAAAAAGTACAAAAGTAGAGTTTGAAATAAAGAGAGAAAAAGAGTAGTTTTAGAATGAAAGAGAGAAAAAATTAAATTTTAAATGAAGAGAAAAGAGAGTTAATGTGAGAGAGAGAGAGACAGAGAGAGAGAGGAGTGATGCCCCATTACATGAGCAATACATCCTCGCCATTGTTTGAACTTGGAGGAAGTGCAACCATTGGATTGCCATATAAATGTCAATATCAACGTTCGCCTTCCTTGTATTATAGATGGTCCAAAGAGCCAAACTGTGGTATAGTTTTGAGGAAATTAGGCACTTAATCTTATCGTTTTACCATATTATCTTTTTTATATGATGTGTGAATGCTCCTTGACTATGAACATGGTTAGTTCTTCTCTCCGTAAAACGTTGGACTTCTTGTGGACAAAATATAAGAGATGGAGGTACTAATAAATGTATATTAAAGAGTGCATACAAAATGCACGTGAATAATTGGTTGTTGCTATAAAATAGTGATGTGGCTGGAATTCAAGTTTTTGTTTTTGTTTTTTTCTTCCCTAATTCACATTTTCTGATATTGCTTGAAAACATTTTTCTCATAGAGAATGTAGATTAACTTTGAAATTGAGGACTTATAGTTAAGGTAGTGGGGCACTTAGGTTTTTTTATGGTTAACATGATCCCCGCACTCCACCATGCCACCATCTACTATAAAAAACGTTTGTAGATTGAAATCAAGCCTTCCTTATGTTTGCTAGTTCGAGACTTGCCAACCTTCATGAGGCTCAACCATTTCCTCTCTTACTGGGAACCGCACTGTGAAATCTGAATAGCCAAACAGTTTTCAGACACAGTCTACTCCAAATGACTAGTGGAGATAGAAGATGCACTTGGACTTATGCATGATTGTGCTTAAGCTAGAGACATTTGGGAGCTTCTTGTGGCTCCATATCATGTTCCCCCGTGACCCCGTCTTCGTCTTCTCTCACGTGGCTGAAATTCAATGTCTTTGGAGCTTCAGAAGTCTAAAAATATGGTTGTTTTGGCATGCTTGTCCCCATTAACCTCAAGAAACACGGCTATCTTTGAGAAAGTTAAACCTGATTTTCCAACAAATCTTTACACAAACACAAATGTGTGTACCCGCACGCCAACACCTATGTGTGGGCGAAATATTTAGGGGCCCCACCTCTTTTGACTCAAGCTAATATTGAATTACTTGGCTATGCATGAAAAATATGAATACATATGGTTGAATACGAACATCATATGATTTTTTCATATTTTGGTACAAAGGAAAGGGAAAAAGAACTAAACCGGCTCATCAAAAACCATAACACCCATTTTCCCTTCCGCCGGGGGGTGGCAGTTGTCATTGTTAACTGGACTATTCTAAATGTATAAAGTACTTGTGACACTTAGGTAGTGTACCGAATATGTGCCTAATATTTTTAGTTCTACACTACATTCACTTAAACTACATATTGAGTAATTTAAATTTATTATAGAACTACACAAACTCTCATTTTATGTATGAACTATGAAACATTATAAATGGCATTTCTCTTAAAAATTAAAATAAATATATTAAGAAATATGAATATTTTGTCGTGTTCCAGTATCTTTGATTTTAAAATTAGATGGATCTGACATTTAAATACATACTCGCACCTGACACTTATATCCGGCTCCATGTAACATAGGTGGTGGTCTTTTGAACTGGATTATATCCTCTGGTTGTGGTAGTTTTGGATTATTGGCGAGGAAGTTTAACTGAAAAAATGATTTTAGTTTTTTTTTCCCAATGCTTTGATAATGATTCCTTGTAATTGATAGTTAAACTAGTGAATTACCCATGTCTAGTATTATCAATATCTTTCAAAATAAAAAATCTCAATGTTTAATTGTAGCAAAAAAGATTGCTTTGCTAAAAAAAGTGCCAAAGAAGTACAAATAAATATCCAATAAATGAAACCTATAAGATGGAAAAAGAAAAAAAATACACAAATACCATTGATAAGTATTATCTAACCAGTAACCACAAACTTTGTGAATGGTTGACCATTTTCTTATGGAATTCAATATTTTAAATATTTATAAGTAGTGTCTTGATTTTGAATAAGTCTCCTAGTTGTGTTCGATCTTGACCACATTTTGATGTAGGTAAGTTCTCACTGTTCTTATGGGATGAGAGGGATTTGACAGGAACAATCTTCTTAAATTGATCTCAACCATTGAATTTTAGAAGAGAGAGAGAGAGAGAGAAGAATCACATCAATGTTCCTATATTTTAGTATTGTTTGGATTGGAATTTTGAAATGGAGAGAGCGAGAGAGAGTTGTGGTCGATCAAGACCACATTTTGATGTAGGTAAGTTCTCACTGGTCTTATGAGATGAGAGGGGTTTGATAGGAACAATCTTCCTAAATTGATCTCAACCATTGAATTTTAGATGAGAGAGAAGTATCACATCAACGTTCCTAAATTTTAATATTGTTTGGATTGGAATTTTGAAATTGAGAGAGAGAGAGAGAGAGAGAGAGAGAGAGAGAGAGAGAGAGAGAGAGATTTTCCAAGTGGAGGGTGTGAAAGGGATGTGGAGAGAGCTGAGGAGCTTGGAAAGAAAGAGAGAAATGTCAAGTGGAGGGTGTGAAAGGGATGTGGAGTTGGGAAACTTACTTGAATCCTCTATTGTTGGATAAGTTTCTTACTTTCTTCACCATTTGATGAAAATGTAAATATCCTCCATTGTTGGATGAGTGTCTTACTTTCTCTACCATTCAATGAAAATATAAATATCACATTAAAGGTTGTGAATTGTAATAAACATAGCAGTTCTTGGTATTTTATCTTCTTTAAAGGTTGATAGACCAAGATAGTAGGGTACATGGTATTGATATTTTGTATGTATTGGATTGATAATATCCCTTGTATTGTTTAGTAGACCATGACAGTAAAGCACGTGGTGTTCATGGTTTTCTTTCTTTCCTCCTCCCTCCCATACTCTGCATACTACCTTTCTGCATTTCAATGCACTCATTGTTTCAATGCACTTTTTCTGGTACCATTTGGCAATCAAGATCTTTGTCATTTCTTGGGTTCATTTTTTATTTGCTTTATCTTTTAATTTTCTTTTGGGTTTCAGGCCACATTGATTCTCTCTAACTAAGCTTGCAATAGAGATACGGTAACTGCCGAATCTTCAAACTTTAGGATTGATCTTTCTGTCTGTTGGAAAGGGATGTTCCAAGAGCTTTTTATGAAATAAACTCTGAAGCATCTGCTATCTGCCCCAAAGTTGCACTCTCTATTTGCACCGTGATGGGACCGTTGTCGGGACTGCAAGCATCCATAGGAACGAACCTATGGCATGAGCAACCCTATAGGATGGGGATGTCAGTGACTTTGTTAATGTCCTACTGAATTTGTCTTGTCCTGTACCTTGTTTAATATATCTCCTGTAATGCTCAGAACTCTGCTTCTAGCTGATCTTCGGGAATCATTCTCTTAGTTGCTAAGTTCAGGAATCATTTTCTCGGTTTCTAATTTCCTTGGTTGATCCCGTTATCTCACCCCTTATTTTTGTTTTGTTTTGAATTTTTTAGGTGGGAGCAGGGGCTGGAGAAGGGG
>JAOTRH010137402.1:0-13958 GCA_034768845.1 Heliamphora exappendiculata | reverse complement strand
TTGGGTTAGGAAAAGTTCTCATTATTTCTTTATTCATTTTTGGGTGTATGTGCAGATAGGCGATTTGAAGACTACAATAGCAGTTTCCAGCAACCCAGGATCTCGCTTAGATGAATAAAGGGGTGGAAGGGAAGATTTGGGCAGGTGTGGGATTGGGGTGGGGATCAAGGACCTTTAGTTTCTAATTGCTATCAAGGATTTTTAAGTACTGATTCAGAAAATCAAGTTTGGTATGCTACTTTGTTTTGCATTTGCCATCTTGAAATGGAATTTGTTAGTCTGTTTTTATTGTTGTATCCAATTTCACATTCATGATGCATTCCCACTATTAAGTAACTTAGTTATCTGGATAAAATATACTATCCTCCCCTGAGGAATGGAGTAAATACAGAAAGCACTACACTTTTGACATAATTACATTAATTTTTTACTTAATTACATTAATTTTCCTCAAGGTTTGAATTCACGCAACAATTTAATCCACAGTGTTTACTTATCCGTTATGTATGTGGTGAATGGTGCGGTGGTTGGGATTGGGGGCTAATGGGGGTTGGGACAGAATTGACAATGGTTGGGGACTGGGTATTTGCAGCAGCTAGGGACCGGTGATAAGATTGGCTGGGGCTGGAGGCGACAGATGGGCGATCATGCGGTGGTGGTGGCTGGTGCTTGGCCGATCAGGTGGTGTCGGTGGATGATGCTTTGGTAGTTAGGTAGAGGTGCGGCCTGTGGCTATGTGTGTTATGGCGATCAGATGGTGGATGATCATGTGGTGGCAATTGGGTAACTAATGGTTCAGCCATGAGGTAGTGGTGGTGGTTGATGATTCAGCCATAAAGTGGTGGTTGTGGTTGACGGGGCAATGAAGTGTGGTGGTGCCCCCCTACAACTTGTGGCGGTTGTGGTGAGGTCACCTGTGGTGGTGTGGTAGTGTTGGTGATGCCTTTGTTGTCGATGGTTGTTCTGTGTTCTGGGTTTGTGCTAAGGATTAGCGTGTAACGGAGAGGGAGGTTAATGTAACTATGCTAAAAATGTGGTACTTAATGTATTTTCTTTATTCCTCAAGAGATGTTAGTGTAATTTACTGAAGTTGTGGTAATTTAGTTATTTTGGTCTCTGTGTTTCATGATATCCAGAGAGTACATAATAAATTTGCACTTGCAATTGTCATGTGATACTCTAAAAGCACCAAATAATTACTCAAATAATTACTCATCATTTATAATTTCTCTTTGGTTGTGTTTCCTTTATTACTTACTAGCCAATTACTAACAACAGATGCTATATGTGATATGTGAGGAATTACTAGCCAATTACTTGCAAAATTCTTGCTATCCATATGGGGAAAAACAGGATTGCAATGTCTTTGAAATGGTTGATCCTTTTTGCAGTTTGCCTTCCACTAGATTTGCATTGGGGTTTGAACAAACAACCTAATTCTCAGACCCTTTTGTTATGGTTTTTATTCATTGACCAATGGGTACGACTAGATAACTAGAGAAGGCGAGAAGGGACAAGAGCAGCGGTGGAGGGAGACGAGGGAGAGGGAAATGGTAATGATAGAGAGAAAAGTGGGTGCTCGGAGAGGGAAATGGTAATGATAGAGAGAAAAGTGGGTGCTGGGGTTTGACGATAATAGTGGCAATGGAGGTGGTGGGAGGTTTAGGGCGGTGCAAAAAGGTTTGGGAAGGGTTTAACTGTATTGGGGGTTGAGTTCTTAGAAAAGGTGGTGGTGGTGGGATATGGAAGGAATTTAAAAAGTTCATTTTTTCGTAACAAAAGGATTAAAAAATTACAAATTTGAACTCTATTAGTTTAAAAAACTAAAAAAAAGAATATTTATTAGTTTCTTTTTGTGTTTTTTGAACTTTTTCTTTTTAAAGAAAATTTTATATATTTTTATTTGTCTTAATAAGAAAATTTTTAAAAATTATATTCTAATGTAAAAATGAAAAATTGTAAAACTAAGTAGCATAAAATAAAAAATAAATCATTACTTCAAATCAGTCCTCAATAGAATGATTTAGTACACATAAATTAGTCAATGAATCCATAAAACAATGGGTATAAATGGTCATAATCTGTTAACAAAATTTTCTATGCTTAAAATTACGGTCTTCAATAACGTGGAATTTGGGTGTGTTTGGTAATTATGAAAAAATAGGGAAGGGAAATATGATATTTTTGCCCTAAATTCCCCCTCTAAATAAACTCTAAAAATTTTGTTACTAAGCTCTAGTTCAGGATTAAAAAAAATAGTTTTTTTTGGGGACCTTTTAAATCTTTTGGTATTTTTTTTTACATTTTTGAATTGTCACAGCAAAAAGTAATTTTTTTGATAAAAAATAAAATAAAACTTGTTTATTATATTACTTTTATTTTTCTAAATGTTTTTCATATTTTATTAACTTGTTTCAATAAGATGAATAAAAAAATAAAAAATATTTAAAATAAAAATAAGTAAATAAACCTAATTAAAAATGGGTATTTTGTTCATTGAAAGGGTTGAACAAATTTGTAACCCATCCCCCTAATAGATCCATCCTACATTTGTCCCCTGTTTCGGCCTGGACTGCCCTCGATCTCTCTTCAGCTCTCGCTCTAAATCTGAAACGCTCTCTCTCTCTCTCTCTCTCTCTCTCGAAGTGCGAGAGTTCGTGAGAAGCAGCTGATGATGTGGCTAATCGTTGCCGCACTGCTCGTAACGTGCTCTGTAACGCAAGTGAGATCGGACGGATCTGATCACAGGTACAAAGTTGGAGATCCGGTCCCTCTCTACGCCAACAAGGTCGGCCCTTTTCACAATCCCAGGTTCAGATCTCTTACACTCACTCCATCGCTTGATCTATATACTCCTCACTGATGCACTTTTTATCTCAATATTCTTCTCATTTAGACTTTTGATGCTCTCTGGACATTGTAACGAGGGGGTTTGGATTGAATTTCTGGGATCTGTTTGATGAATTAGTGGTTTTGGCATGCCTTAGTTGGACCTTGTTCCCGGATAATTCAAATCGAACCAATTGGATGTATTGGATTTGGAAATATCAAAGTTAATTTTTGAAAAGCGCCACCTTTGTGGATCAAGCGACCAAGTATTGGATTTGATTAGTATTTCCTTCTGCTGCGGGTTGATCATCGTAGGCAGAGTTTGAAAATCTCGTTGAAAAAAACTGATACCAATCGAGCTGGTATTGTCAATTCAAGCAACATGCTACTCCTAGAGATACGAGTGTACCGTGATAGCTGGGGTTGAGCTTTAGAAAATATTGATCTGGACGATTGAGCTCTGGTCAATGGTCAATTCAAAATTTGGACTAGGTTTGGATGGCTTGAAACACTGTACTGAGTGGTTTTGTTGCTTTGCAAATGAGTTGTCAGATGTTGCTGGTTGGGATACTTAATTGAATAAGAACTCTTCAGTAGACAGCTGAAGCACTGTCCATTTTAAACAGTCAATCGTGTCATATGCTTTCAAATTTAAATTTCAAGAAATTATAATTTGATACCCACAAATTCAACCAAATCAATCTACCCATATGCATATAGATTATTTTTATATAATTGGTTTGCTGATAATTTTATTATCCAAGAAAGGTATTGCCTATATGCCATAGAGCTCAATACACGCCTAAAGGCTGCAAAGTAACAACCTCCTATAGATTGAGAGGATAAGCAACCCAACCTTCTAACAATAAAACAAAAGACACAAAGGGAGGGTAAATTACTATACAGTGAGACACACCAATACAACCTCGTAAGAAATGTGAGTGAACATGGAGACATTGCTAATTAAAATCATATTCCCACAACTTGAGAGCATAGTTCTTGGAAGGACGCCAAACGATAAATTGTCATACTTCTGTTGTATTTGTGTCCATGGTTGTTAGAATTCTAGCAGTTGTGATTTGATTCATATGATTTGATATGATTTTCAAGCTAAGCAATTCAAATCACAGTGTAGAATCTGAGTTGTAAAACGAAATGGATCGAATGATAAAACATGTGAAGCGGAAAGAGTCACAGTGAATCAATGATACATATGATTTCCTGTAATTCAATCTGTTTTGTTTTGTTTTGATTTGCATTTTTTTTGGGGTTTATTTTGCAGTAATCCAGAAACGTTCAGCTTTGTATCAACCAAAAGGAAAAAGAAAAAGGAAAACCAGATTGTTGCTAACGTACCCATTCAGACTGCTAGATTATGGCTATGGAAGAATAAGAAAGTTGTAGCTCTTCCTTTGTTGTTGATGCCAGCTTGTTTGCCATTTTGTACAGGCAATGTTTCTATTTGAAGAACCACTTCTTAAGTATGATCCTCCAGATTCCAGAACTATATAGGATTCAGTTTTGTAATGGACCTATGGTAATTGAACCTAACCTTGTTATGGCCAATAAATAAGTAAATAAATAAAATGAAACTAACCTTGTCAAGAAACATTTACTTGTACATGGATTGACAATAACTCAAATGTGTGGCTTGTGCTTTGCTAAACTACCTCCATGAAGGAGCCTTTACGGAGCCAAGCTCAAGGTCATCACGATTCATGAGCTATTTGGTGCATACAAAGATTTTAGAGGAGAAATGGATCTATAGATGAGGAATTAGTTATTTTTCACAAACCCCCTGATTGTAGGTATGATCTGGCATCTGAGGTATGGTACCATTTGCAATTCAGTCACTCCACGGCACACTCTTCAGGTTTTGACTTTATGGTGGTAAAGGACTAACCATTTTCACTTTAATGAGAAAGTGAGAAATATGGAACTAGGGATCTAAAAAGATCCCCATCCAAACCATTGGTGCTTATGGTCTACAGTTAATGATGGAGTGTCTTTAGGGGTCAAGTTATGACAAAGGGGCTTATGCACCTAGTACAATTATTCTTAGTATTAGTTTGATATAGGCTCATCTGGCCAAGTTTGCTCTTTCTTCTGTCCGAGTTGAGTAAGAGAGCAAGACGGCTGAATTGAGAAGGAGGGATGGGGTACGAAGGTGGGATGTCGGGAAGTGGGCGGTGTCTACTTGAAAGTAAGCAAACCCGTTTGAGATAACCTCATCTGGCCAAGCTCATTTGAGATAGCCTCGCCTGGGCAAGCTCATTTGAAAAACAAATAGCATTCCCAAGGTGGATCTTTGCTCGTTATAAATGAGCTTCCTCATCCAGAACTTGGCTCACATCATTGTACTAAGGTCAAGCTGATTTAGGTCTTCCCCCAGATGAGTTGATATAGCTTAAATAGTAGGCTAGTTTTGGTTTAGCCATGGTCCCAACTCACTATGCTCAAGAGGATAAAGAAATGATGTAGAGGGAAGGGAAAAATTGAAATAGAGTACCGATGATAAGGCAAGGTTAAACACAAATGGAAGACCAAGCAAAAAGTTTAGGTATTGTCACGTGTCCATAGAAACTTGTTTCCCACCTATCCTAACATGAGTAAGGAAATCAAAAACCACTCTCATATCATCTATTAGCTTGAGTTACATCTCTTACCTCCCTAGAAGGGAAGGCGTGCATAGTTTAGTATATGGCCTACCTTTGGTAAAAAATTAAAGAAGAAGAAGAAAGAAAGACGCTATGAATGAATAATTTATAGAAATATTCAAGGACTAAATACTTAAAGAAGCAATGTGGAATTTGGAATATGGAGTACAATAGTGGAATACATGAAAAGAAAATCAAATGAAGTCTCTGGAGAGTCAAAGGGAAAAAGGTCTTGTATCTAACGAAACACTCTGTTGGAATGACGAAATTTAAACAATATCGAGAGCATAAAAGAGGAGTACTTTAAAAAGTGAAAAAACGATAGAAATGCAAAAAAATAAAAAAATAAAATTAGAGTTAAAATTGGGCTAGTAATGAGATTAAGAGAATTATTAGAGATACTAAATTGATAGTTTATAATGATCTTAATGATTGAAGAATTGCTCAATTTAAGTGTATAAAGAGTTAGTATTCGAGGGTGTCGTTGAAACATGAGGATATTAAAAAAAAGGCTGAAAACTTATTTTCAGAAACTGTTTAGATGAAAAAATATTTGAGATAAGTTTTGGATGAGCGGAACATAGTAGCCTCCGCGAAAAAATTAAAATTATAAATCATATTGAAGAACTATGTTACACAGACTTGTCAATTTTAGCAGAGTACTCATGTCAACATGGCCCGACATGGGTAGGATTACGGGATATGCGTCACGTACAGTTACTTTTTATCATACGGCTGAAATCTCAATCCTGATAGTATAGTGAAGTGTGAAGATAATATGCTACATTTAGATATGTAGTTTATAGTTATTATGTTCGACAAAGCATTAAGACTAAAAACAAATGTATAATGTGAGAAATCAATATTTATAAACTAAAAAATACCCAAAGAAGCTAAAATATTGTTTTGTAGTTTGCTCCTCGACTCATCGCACCCATATGTGCCATATCTAATTTGTAGATACTTTTTAGTTGAGTTCGCCTATTCTTAGTCTAGAGATTTCATGTGTCCAATCCCTAAATACATTGCACGCAATGCTTGTACTTGAGTCTGTGTAACATAGCCAGAGAAAAAGGAAGTTTGATGTGTAAATTGCATTTGGTAGCAATGGAAAGTTTTCTTATAGCTAGGCTTCTTCCTATTTTCATAGTCACACTTTATATAATAAATTTAATCTCTTTGATAGGGATAATAAAAATATTTTTAGGAGCTACTTTTGCTTTTGAATTATTTCATATACTAAGGGATTTCACTTGAAAAAGAAAATGTTTCATACTAATGGACTAAGTTCCATAACTATGGGTTCCATTGCTTGAAATCTCGTAGTATGTACCCAGGAGGCACTATGGTTTAGTATTAGAAAAAAAATAATATTATAGACCCTAATATAATTTGGTACACTCTTCATAGGAAACCTTGAGGTAGGCGATTCTAAGTAAGACCAATATGTGCCGAGTATGGCATAAAAGTGTCGAGTACTTTTAAATTTAATTTCAGCTTTTGGGTACAATTTTGGTACATTTCTAAGTATGATTTTGCCTACGTTCTTGGTAGGTGTATAAGTGGGTACATCGGTGGTTTATAAATTTTAAAAGACTAATAGGATAGCAAAATAAAATAACTTGTTTCATCTTTTTATATAAAAATAAGTTGGTGGAGTAGAAAGTGATTTAAATCTTCGACAATTGAAAAAAAATATCGTTAAACCAAAAGACATTGTTGATGTATTATATGCTTAATATTACCAATTAATGTCAATATTATTTGTGATCTAGCATCTATTTCTTTTTTTCCTTTATATCTAATTTTCCTACTTGGCAAAATTTCTTCAACGTTACTATTTATTGCTAAAATAGTTTTATATTTGGTGATATATATAGTACAATACTAAAAATTTGTAAAAAGAGATTTATTGTTGTATTCTAGTCGTACCCGTATTCTATTTTTAGATTTTGCGGTATTGTCATCGTACTTGTACCTATGCTTCATAGGTTAAGGATCATGTGATGAAATTAGGTAAGCCCTAAGGTCCGGATGTTATTCCTATTGAGATGTTGAAATGTTTAGGTGAGGTGGGGGTCTTGTTTAATAAGTTATTACCACGAAAATGCCTCAAAATTAGCGGAAAAGTATTTAATTTATACCAGAAAAAAAAATCCAAAATTTCAACAGCTATAGAGTTCTTAAGTTGATGAGTCATACTACTAAATTGTGGGAGATAGTAATTTACTATTGTAATGTTAACGATAGAGCTAGATAATTAGGTTGGCTTTATGCTTGCGGATGCAATATGCTTACTAAGAAAACTAATATTAAGGAGATTAATAGAAAAATACAAAGAGAAAAAGAGAGTTTTACTTGGTTTTTATAGACAGAAAAAGATTAGGATAACTGTCTCGAGATGTAATAGGGTGGGGTTAGTGAGAAAGAAATGACAAATGAGTGTATCTAATATCCATGCGATGAAGGACATGTATAGTAGGTTGTAAGCCTTTAACTACAATTAGATTATTTACTATTGGGATTTTAAGGCACAAATCTCCTACGCAGCGAAAACATGAACGTAGGCTGCGATCCACAAAAATCAAATAGAGAACTAAAACAAACAGAAGGAACACGACAATATATGTTGTTCGGTTGACTACCTATCTCCACATGACAAGAAGAAAGAATCCACTGTTATCAATAAGGATTACAATCACTTTTTCACTCACTCACAATGTAAATGTGGCCTCAAACTTGAGCCTCTCGCAGTTACTCTAGACACTCTCTAGCCTCCTAACCTGAGCCTCTCAAGTGTATGGACGTTCTAAGATTTCTATAAAACATAAAATTTTTATATATTAAGCCTCACAGGTCAAAACCTAACCCTAGCTGCCACAGCAAAAACCTGTTCTGCGACAGATGGTCAAAACATGCTCTCCGTTTCTCTGCCTTCTGCAGAGGTTTAGAAACTTCTTTGACCCCTTTTTTAGCATTCCAACTCTGTCGCGACTTCCTACTAACCTTGGATGCCAAAATTCAAGACATCAAACCAGCAATCTTCACCTTGGCTCGAATTTCTGAACCATCACCATCTTGAAGATCTGTCGGTCGCCTCGTTCTGCACCCCTTTAATGAATATGGGTGCTCCACGCATCCACCCTCTGTTCATCAAACTGAATGAACCTGGACCAAATCCAAGCCACACTTGAACTTGACCTTCTTGCAATCAACAGTTTTCTCATTCTTGGATAGTTTTTCAAACTCTAAATTATTAGTCTTATGTGGTAATTTTACCTTATCTGACACTGCTATTTGCCCCTGATCCTTTCTTGATCTATTTGTAGCCTTTTGGTAAGACGAAGAATTCTCACTGCACTGTTTTCGCTGCTGTTGACTTGAACCACTATCACCCGATTTTCTGGGTGAACTAGTCTGACCGAGCTCCAGTTTGATTGTTGCAATCTTCTTTTGACTTTATGACATACTCTACTTGTCAGCCTGATCAAGCTCCAAATGTCTGTGTCTCGTGCCATCCCTGCTGGACTCTATTTGTGTGGCAGTGGTAACTTCACCTACTATCGTATCCCTTACCAACCTGTAGGGATTCTCGATTTTTTACCTTTTCATGATAATCATAGCACCTTTGCTAACCTTCATTGCTCCACCTTTTCTTTTGTACCCGTAACCCAAAGAATCCAATGTCCCTAAAGAAATCAAAATTTTCTTTAATCCTGGAACATGCCTGACATTTTTCAAAGTCCTTACAACTTCGCCATGGATTCCCATTTTCACTGTACCCGTTCCACTGGTTTGACAAGCCGTGTCATTCCCCATTAAAACTGTACTCCCGTTGCACGGCTTATATGTATCAAACTATTATTTGGTTGGACACATATGGTATGAGCATCTTGAATCTAATATCCATGACTTTGACAGAAAATCAAAATATGAAAAAACTGAAAGTGCATCTCCGTCTACCTCACTGTCTGACGATTCCTCGGCAACACTGACAGATTATGCAGATGTTTTTTCATTCTTCTTTTCCTTCAGATGTTGTTTTAATTCTTGACACTGACTCTTAAAATGACGAGTTTTGTGACAATAGAAGCATTCCACGTTCTTCTTTACACGTGACTTAGACTGAAATCTCCCTATATTGAAACCCTTTTCGGATCTATTCCTTCCTCTACTTGACTCAGACTTAGCAAAAAACTGTCCATCTGGATCTGATTCACCTTTCCTCTTCATCTTCTCATGTGAAAAAAGAGCATCGGTGACCTCTTCATGTAGAAACCTTTCAGCTTTTGCCATATCTCACGTGTCGTGTCCACATCAATCACGTTGTGAATAACATCATCTCCCAGATTTAGCTGAATCGAACTCGCGGCCCTGGCGTCAAGTTCCTCCCAATTGTCGTCAGTCATCTTCTCTAGCTTCTTTGCTTTGCCGAGTAACGCTTTAGAGACACCTTATTGGATCAACAAATCCTACATCCTTCTCGGCCATAGGGAGAAGTTATCCTTGCCGGTAAATTTCTCAACTTCATACCTGATGTTCGTCATCTCTATTGCAATCTTGTGACCAAGCCATTAACCTTACTCTGATACCAATTGTTGGGATTTTAGGGCACAAATCTCCTATGCAACGGAAATATGATTGTAGACTACGATTCACGCTAATCGAATAGGGAACAAAAACAACTAGAAAAAATAAAATAATATACGTGGTTCGGTTGACTATCTACTTCCACGGGACAAGAAGAAAGAATTCACTGTTATCAATAAGGACTATAATTACTCTCTCACTCACTCACAATATAACTGTGGTCTCAAACTTGAGCCTCTTGCCGTCACTCTACATGTTCTGTAGCCTCCTAACTTGAGCCTCTCAAGTGTATGGACATTCTAGAGTTTCTATGAAACATAAAACCCTTATATATTAAGTTTCCTAGGTCAAAACTTAATCCTAGCCGCTACATCAAAAACTTGTTTCGCAACGGACGGTCAAAACATACTCTCGTTTTTTCTACCTTTTGTAGAGGTTTAGAAATTGTTTTGACTCCTTTTTCAGTATTCCAACTCTGTCGCGACTTTCTGCCGAGCTTAGATATCAAAATTCGAGACACCAAACTAACACCTACAATAGATACAAGTGATTTTATAATCTATTTATACCAAGGGTCAACTTTGAGTGATTATTTTTCTTGTCTTAAGTTATAGATGAATTGACTAGACACACGGAGGATGATGTAACTTGGTGTATGTTGTTGGTAGATGATATCATCGTAGTGGATTAAATTAAATGAGTAGTTAGTGATAAACTAAAAATTTGGAAAGGAACATTAAAGGCAAAATGGTTTAATATAAGTAGGATTAAAAATGAATATATAGAATATAAATTTAGGAATAGTAGAAGTAGAAAGAGAACAAGAAAAAATTGAATACCATGAGATACCAAAAAGTGTATATTTTGACTATCTTGGATTGTTAATAAGGATGAAGAGATTGAGAAAAAGATGACTCAAGAATCAAAGTAGGATAGTTCAAGTGGATTGTTGTTTCTGGTTAACAATGTTGTAAGGCCAATAAAATGGATGTGTAGCAAAATAACTATAAGACCAATAATGCTATATGGTTTGGGCAACTAAGAAACAATATATAAATGAAATGATTTATAAGATGTTAAAAACTTGAGATGGATTTGTAGTATGAATGGGATAAATAAAAATACTAAAAATCTTCATGAAATGGTAAATGTAGCACCAATTGAGATTAGTTTACAGAAAATAAACTATTATGATTTGGTTACATTCAATGAAGATCACTAGATGCGACTTGAGAAGAATGATAGGATTATTATTAATGGTAATGCCAAGGAAGGTAAAGGCCTAAATTGACTTGAGATATTGTGGTTGAGAAAGATATGGATGACATATGGCCCTTAATAGAGCTGGATTGGAAAAATGGATTTTTTAGCCGACAAAGGCTAAGAACATAAATCTCTATGGACCAAAGCATACAGTTAATGTGTTCTGAAATTAAAACTTGAAATGCTACTGAAATGGGCTCAATTCAATTGTAATTTTATCTCGAAATTGAAATGGAGCTAAGTCCTTGCATATGAATTTATTGGTAGCACTACGAGGAAATGTATTTTAATTATTATTGTTGCAGTTCTTATAATTTATATATTTTTTGATTGGTTTATTTTCTAGAATTAGTGGAAGGGCAATGCTAGATTTATCATATGCGCCACACTTATTATTATTTTTTTGTTTTCTTAATGGTGAGCTAATGACAGTTTTTTTGTTCCCCGCTCCAGTGAAACATACCGCTATTTCGATCTTCCTTTCTGTGTGCCAGGTTCCCATTTGGCCACCCTTCTGCTAGTTTATTTTTGTTTTTATTTTTTATTGTTGTACATGGAAGTTTACATCAGTAGTGGGATATCATGTCAGCTCATGTCAAGGAGAAAAAGGAAGCTCTTGGTGAAGTATTGAATGGGGACCGTTTGGTCAGTGGCCCCTATAAACTTGATTTTTTAGTTGACAAAGACGCTGAAGAAGTTTGCAAGAAGAATCTGACAAAAGAAGAAGTTGCTCAGTTCCGTAGTGCTGTCACAAAGGACTACTACTTCCAAATGTACTATGATGACTTGCCCATCTGGGGTTTCTTGGGAAAAGTTGACAAGGAAGGCAAAGCTGATCCTAGCAATTACAGATATTACCTATTTAAGCATCTTCACTTTAAGATCTTTTACAATAAAGATCGTGTTATCGAGATTAGTGTCCATACTGACCCTAATGCTCTTGTGGACCTCACTGAGGATAAGGATGTTGATGTCGACTTCACGTACACTGTCAGATGGAAAGAAACTAAAACTCCTTTTGAGAAGCGGATGGAGAAGTACTCACAGCCTTCACATCACTTGGAAATCCATTGGTTTTCAATAATCAATTCATGTGTCACAGTTCTCCTCTTGACTGGTTTTCTTGCCACTATTCTCATGCGAGTCCTGAAGAATGACTTTGTTAAGTAAGCAACATTTCTCAGTTGTTATTGTTGTTTTCTTTAAGATTTAAATCATCATTTAAGAGTTTATGTACATAGGCTTTCATTTGTAAAAGGTATGCTCATGATGAGGAGATGGCTGATGACCAAGAAGAAACTGGTTGGAAGTACATTCATGGTGATGTTTTCAGGTTCCCAAAGTACAAATCGTTATTTGCTTCAGCTCTTGGTTCTGGAACGCAGCTATTTACCCTGTGAGGATGCTTTCAAAGCTGTTTTGTTCAATTAGTTCAGCTTGTTTGAGCATGTTGCTTTAATCAATTACTGAATTTAACTTGTGCCCTTCCTACCAGTACAATTTTCATTTTCGTACTTGCGCTGGTTGGTGTTTTCTATCCTTACAACCGGGGAGCTTTGTTCACTGCACTGGTTGTCATATATGCGCTTACATCTGGGATTGCAGGATATACTGCAGCCTCTTTTTACTGCCAGTTGGAAGGAGCAAATTGGGTATGTGGCCTTGGGTTCTACTATTCATATGCCTTTGTGTAGATCTATTGTTGAGAGTTCTTGTCTCTGAGTTTTAGGTACTTTGTAGGCCCTCGCCCGCCCCCCCCTGCCCATATTTCTGAATTTTTATAGATTTACATTGCCTTTGAAGAAGTTGGTTTTTAAGGATTGTGTTTGAATATAGAAAATGGGAAGAGTAAATTACACTTACCTCTCCTGAGGTTAAAGCTTATTATAGGGACCTCTCCTGTGGTCTCTGAAATTACACTAACTTCTCATGAGATTTAATTTTAATATCAATTGCACCAAACCGTTAAATTTTTGAACAAATTTTTATAATCAAATCCGTTCATTACGTAGAACTCGTCGAGTTTGTTTAACATGTGAAAATTTAGATTCATCCGATATCTGTAACTGAGTGATTGAATAAGATCTCTTAATAAATAAATAAATAAAAATTATTCAATCACTTAGTTACAGATATCAGATGAATCTAAATTTTCACATGTTAAACCAACTCGACGAATTCTACGTAATGAACGGATTGAATCATAAAAATTTGTTCGAAAATCTAACATTTGGGTGCAATTGATGTTAAATTAAATCTAATGGGAAGTTAATGTAATTTCAAAGACCATATGGGAGGTCCCTGTAATAAGCTTAAATATAAGGGAAAGTAAGTGTAATTTACTCAAATGGGAAATAGAATTGTTTCAATTTGTGAATTTGTAGAGTTTATTCTGTTGAAGAACTATTGGACGAGGGTTTTCATTAGGAAAATTTTCTCTTTTTTTCCTGCCATTTGAAATATTATTTACTAGCACTTTTTTTTATATATACTGCATAATCAACTTGTGATGTTACTTTTCTACATGCCTGCACAGAGTTTGGATTTTTTATATGGTGTGTCTCAGGGAGGAATACGAGGAGGGAGCTTCGGACTGTTTCATGCTGGGCTTGGGTGTTT
>JAOTRH010137391.1:0-13958 GCA_034768845.1 Heliamphora exappendiculata | reverse complement strand
GGGAACCGCGTTCAGTGCCTCTCGCACGCTGTGAGCGTCGTTCATCGACGCCAAAAATCGATCGATCTCCGAGTCGAGCAGACTGATTGCCGACTCGGTCTCCTCGATCACTGATTCGCCCCGGATAGTCCCCAGCACTGCCATTGCGTCCCGATCGGCCACTACGGGCATTGGGCCCACATGCCTGTGCTCGAAAGGCACGGGCGTGGTTCCTCCTGCCGAGCTGGTGTCTGGCGATGGCATGGTGCCGTCGATCGACTTGGAAGTCGTGCCGGCGGAAAGCTCGTTGGCCAGCCGCGTGCCCATCGTCCTGCGAACCGCTTCCATCGTTGCATCTCGAGCCATGGTTGTTCCTGTGGTGAAAGTCAGATAATCTCCGCGTAGATTCGAGCGAGCCCGATCCAGACGCGTGGGGAGAGGTCATCTCGCGATTGGAGGGTCGTAAGGGCCGCCAACAACGCGGTGCGCCGATCGGCGTTCTCGGGTCCATCAAACTGGCCCCGCCTGATCGCCGATCGGACGTCTCGCAAGTTGCCCCGCAAGTGATAGTCGTCTTCGAGCAACCAGGCGAAATCAGTCTTGGCAGGTCTGGTAGTGGTCAGTGTCTGCACGTAGAGTCCCCCTCCCCCAATTAAGGTCCATGGCAAGTCTGGCACGCAGACCGGATAAGTCCAGCAATCGGCACGTCTTTCCATGCCTATTTGATCGCTATAACCGGCTCCAACCGAACCGCCGGCCGCCGGCGAGCCGCTTACCGCCGGGGGGCTCACAACCCCTGGCACAACCTACGGCCCACCTGCTCTCTCACCTGCTCTCAGGTGAGGGCAGTGGCGGCCCTGGTGGTTTGCCCGAGGCCGCTCCCGGGTTTTCCCCTATGGCGGACCGCCTTGACCCACGTAGGGGACTGTCCCTAAAATAGCTCAATTAGGGACAGTAACGGTGGAAAGGGATCCAAAAACCCGCTGAAAACGCGGTTGAGCACGATTGTAGGGAACACTGTTTTCGGGACAGTTCCGCGATCGCGAAACGGGAAGGCCCCTTTTAGGGACAGTTCAATGCCAGAAAGAACCCCCCCGCCCCGCCGGCTGAACAACAAACACGAGCGAGAACACGAGTGGATCACCTTCGATGAGTTCAAGGCGATCCGCAAAGCGGCCGCCGCCGGCCGCCATGGCCAGCGCAACTCGCTGATGTTCCTGATGGCGTTCCGCCATGGCTTCCGCGCGCTCGAGCTGGTGCGTTTGAAATGGGAGCATCTGGACCTGCAGCGCCGAACGCTGGTTGCTCACCGGGTCAAGAGGGGCAAGCGTAGCACGCATGACCTGTCGACCGAGGAAGTCAGAGAGCTGAAGAAACTGACGCCCGAGGATGACCGCACCGGGCATGTGTTCAAGAGCGAACGTGGCGAAGCGTTCACTACTAGCGGATTCTTCAAGATCGTCTCGCGAGCTGGGAAGAAGTCAGGCTATGCCAAGCCGCTACATCCTCACATGTTCCGCCATGGATGTGGGTACCACATGACGAACAAAGGGGTAGACATCCGCGTGATCCAAGACTGGCTCGGACACCAGAACATCCAGCACACCGTGCGATACACTGAGCTATCCCCTGATCGACTGCGAGGAGCGTTCCCGGATGAAGACTGACCCCACTCGAAAGCGTGTATCGACACCGCTCGAGAGCGAGGCGCAGGCAACCGGTGAGACCGGGCCGCCCGCCGAGCCGCATCGGCCGCCGCCTTTCGACCCCCGCTCGCTCCACATTGGCGACAACATCGTGATCGCGGACGATGGCAAGGCCGCCGCCCGGAAGGGCACGCCGATCTGAGCTCGAGCCGAGTACACGATAAGCCGGGTTATCTTGCGTTGGGTGCACGTCGCCGAGCTGCTCGAGCTCGACTGGCCCGATCCCGGCCGATCGGCTACCGTCCCCCCTGCCCCGCCCGAGCTGCCTGGCCCCGCCGCGATGGATGCGGCCGCCGGCGATCGTCGCGGGGTTTTTCCTGCGCTCGACCAGGTCGTCGCCGAGCTGGCCGCCGAGGCCTTGGCGGGCCGCCTGCGTGGCGGACGTTGGCTTGGCCGAGGGAAGGGCCGCCGAACGCTGGCGCAGCGTTCTGGGCCCCTTGGCGGTTTGCTTCTGCGCGCGTGTGCACCTACGCACGCACGTAGTGTACGTACGCTAAAATACCCCCCCCTCCCCCCTACGACCAAACGACCAAAGTACCCGGCATGCTACGTCGGGCCCTATAAAAAGAGAGAGAGAGAGTTTTTTTAGAGTCAATTAGTGGGCACGACCAAAGCACGACCAAAGTACGACCAAAGTCGATGCGTATACCGGTATACCCCTGTTCCTTTGGGACTTTGGTCGTTAATGGTCGTACCTTGTTTCAGCTAGTTTACGACCAAAGTGGACGATGTAAGTGACTAAATAATAGTCACTTACATCTTGCACTCAACTTTGGTCGTTTTGGTCGTAAGGGGGGAAGCGCCAAAAACGCATTCCAAAGTGACCGGCTGATCACCATTGCTTGAGCTTGTAACGGGCCGCCGGACGCCCTCCTTTTGGCCCTTCCTTGATCAAAACGATGGTCTGATGGGCCAAGAGTCGCTCAAGCAAACTATCGAGCAACTGCCCTGTGAAGTTGCGACGAAAAACGTCGTGGATGATCTCTCTTTTCGTAAGGCCCTTGGCTGTTGCCTTCAGAGCGCCGATGAGCTGCTCGGCTCGAGGGTCGACGTCACCCCGGAATATCCACCGAAGCGTGCGCTCCGAGTGTTTCCAAATCGCAAGTGCTGCGTCGAGATGGGGGCCCTCGATTTGGTTCTTGAGATCGGCCAATGCAAAGATCGCCGCCATGCGAAGAACCATTACGGGTGCCCGGACATAAAATTCGCCGATCTTTCCGGGAGCGGCCAGGTCAAGTTCGGCATACTCCTTTTCCCACCTCGCGTTCTGGCCTGCGGCGAGTTGCATCCTTCCGACGGTCGGCGCGAACTCGATGGCCTTGCGGAGAGCATCTAATTCGGGTTCCAGGAAGTTATCTAATAGCGAGTATATGTCGCCATTAACCTGCCTCTTGCTTCTTACTCCCCATATCCACAGAAATCTATTTGCTGTTCCATTGCCCTTGTCAACGTCGCCCAGATGTATTTCAAGGTCGCTCGGAGTGCAATGGCCGACAATCGAAACATGTCCTCCGGTAACCTTGCACGGATCTTTAGTATTGGATCTGACTGTCCAGTCGCCATCGAAAAATTGGCGAAGAAAGCAGAGCAATGGGTCGCTCTCGCGATGTCCCTGCATAAACGCAGAACTAAGTTCTGATTCTAGGAACACCCGGCGTTTATCCTTTACCCCTTCATCCTCCTCGCCTTTTCGTGATGGTTTCGTGCTCGGATCGCGAAGATTGAAGAGAAGCCCTGCCCCTGAGTTTAGGCCGCTAGCAATGTTCTCTTCTGCGAACATAGGATCAACCTTTTTCCATATCTCTTTGGCGACATGGCCGGCGGTCCCCTTCCTTGCCTTTCCAGTCGGCCCCACCAGGCCGACGAACAAGTTCAAATGCTGGATAGGACCGAGCACAAAATTTGGCCCTCTATCTGCTGATGATCCGAAAAACACCATCAAATGAACAAGTACAAATAATGCGTTGGCCTCTGTCTGGGGCTGGGTGGCAAGTACAAGTTTTCCGAGTGGCCCGTGAAAAGCCGCTGGGTCTACCAGCCCTACAGGATCGACAACATCCTTGCCCTCCGCGTCGTCGCCAGCAATAGCCGCTGATGCCGATGGTTCCCATGGATGTTCTTCGGCCGCAAGTCGCTCAAGCTCGGCTCTGCACCGCGCTGAGCTCCATTCATTCGGAAGAACATCACATAACCACTGCTCAATGTCGCCGTCGCCATCGATCGGCAGTCTGACCACTTTAATGATTGGCGCAGGATCGAGCTGACTGACTATGCCGCAAGCAACGTCGACATACCCCTCCCCTGCGACATCTCTGTCGGGAAGGAAGATGATTGTTTTCCCGGCAAGTGGGCTCCAATCCGTTTTGCTAGCGCTCTTAGAGCCATGGCTAGACGTCGTCGCGACCAGGCCGAGCTCTCTCGTTAGGTCGGCGCATTTCTCCCCTTCGGTTACATACACCACGTCCGCCTTCACGAGCTCGTCAAGGCGGTACAGAGGGAGACGGCCAGGCGGATCGCCGAGGAACCAGGCGCCGTCCGCCGGGTGCACCGGCCTGAATTGCTTGCCACCGTCTTTCTTGTCGAGGCGGTAGATTCGCATCGATTCTTGGCCGTCGGGCCCGTTGTAGACCCACGGACCGAGCTTGGAAACCCTCGCCGCTTCCTTGCCCGCTATGAAGTCGATCGCCTCCGCCGGTGAGCGCCAAGGCTTGCCTTTTCGTTGCCTGGGCCCGCTGGCGCGTGGCGATGAAGCGTTGCGATCTTGGACCGAACCAGGCTTGAAGAGGTCTCTGAGCTCTAGGCCGAGCGCCGCCGTGATCTTTTCGGCCGAACATGTTTCGATGCCATTGGCAGCATGATGGCAGTGCAGCAAGACGCTTCCATCCGAGCTCTCCTTGATCGAGAGATTCTCAGACTTGCCCTGGTGCGCTGGGCATTGCGACTTCCACTGGCCGTTGCCGCTGGCTTTCGGCTCGTATCCGTTGCTCTTTAGCCTTGCGAGAACTAAGCCAATAGGGCTTGCGTCGCCCGATGTGACTTGTCTCTGGACGCGCGCGGGCCGATCCGTCATGATACGTACTCCTGGCCAGACACCAGTTTTTGCGGAAGCCCCAAACTTCCGCGTGCCACCGGTCTGGGTAGGCGATCTAACAAAGAGGAATTTTCCACGTTCACGCTGGCTTCAGTCGGTTGCCGCCGACTGGGGCCTTTTTTGTTCACGCTGCACACCGCTGTGTCAAATCGCTTGATTCCGCGGCATATCCTCATCCCCTTGGCGTCTCGTCCCCGGCTTTCCCTTGGGCTTGCCGGCCGCTGGGTCGAATGGCAGTCTACCTTGCCGTTGCTCGATCTCGGTTAGCACGGTCTCGAGCCGCGTGCTGGCGTCGCTGAGCTCGCTCTTGGCGTCGTTCCATGCCGCCCTGGTGGTCTTGACCTTTTCGCGAAGGGTCCGAATCTCAGCCCTCGCGTCGAGCACATCATCGAGCTGGTCCCTGTGTGCCATATCCTCACCCCCTTTGAGTGATGTCCGCAAGCTTTCTCCTTGCAACCCAATCCTCGATCAAACGTCTGGCCATGTTTGCCATCGATCGTCCCTCTTTGGCCGCTTCGACGCGAAAGTCGCGATGAATCGACGCGGGCAATTGAAGCCGAACTAGCATGAGCTCCGTCTCATCTTCGGGTTCGACTGAAACCTTCTTCTTTGCCGGCGCCTTCGATTGCTTCCTGGCCATGCGCTTTCTCCATATACCAAGTGAAACCAAGGGGAAACAATACCGGCGGATGGCGGATCTGTCTACACTGTTGATCACCTGCACTCTAATAGAGTCTATATATTCTGTATACACTCTATTGACACTGTAGACCACTGCTTGTACCATGCTGTGGTCCCTTGACGTCCGACCCGCAACTCGAAATTGGAGCGATACGACATGACGAAATCTGGTCGACTGATCGAGCAACTCCGGCGAGTGGGCCCCGCGCTCGACAGTGCCACCGACCCCGAAGCGATGCGTTTCCTTATCCGCGGCCGCAAGGCCCTGACGGCCGCGATTGAGGAAGCCCGCCCGGCTGATGACCTGCCCCCGGCTAGCAACCCGCTTCGGCTTACAGATGAAGAGCTGCGCATCTTGCGTGAGGAAGGGCAGGACTGCCGGAAGTGTGGCGCGACGTTCCTCCCCGGCGGCAACGGCAGGGTCTACCCGAAGCTATGCTGCACATGCGACATCATCCGCGTCGAACGGATGGTGCTAGCCGTGCTCAAGCGCCACGGCCGGAAGCGAGGTCTGGCCATGCTCCGCGAAATGGGCCGTCCGGAGCTGGAACCCGAGAAGGACGATCCCATGGCCGACGCGGCTCTAATGGAGAGGCATCGCCTGGATATGATCGAGCGGAACGCCAAGGGCCCGCGCCTGCCGTGCTGCCGGAAATGCCGCTTCCCGATCGACCCGGACAACCACGGCACGCTTTACCCGCGTCGTTGCTGGAGCTGTGACTTTGACGACACCTGGCCGCTGATCGAGCGACTGGTGGAACGGTGGGGCGCATACCCCGCCCGCCTCAAGCTGCGAGCCCTGGCCAGCGAGAAGTGACCTGCGACGCGGGGAGACCGAGGTGGCTGGGTCGCGTCAACGGCCCGGCGCTCGACGGAGGCCACCGGTCGAGTCTTCTGTCTTCCTGCGGCGCGGGCAAATGGAGGGGGCTCGATCGACTGCGAATCGATCGAGCCCCGCAATGTCCCCTGCACCGATGTCACTCTGATGAAAGGAACCCCATGCAAACTATACCCGATGCCACCCTTGACCGACAGCCAATCGACCAGATCGCCGCGGTCCCTTGGGCGAAATTACGCGCCGAGCTCGAGGCAATGTACCAACCGCCAATGGTCGCCCGCTCAACGGCGAACGCAATGATCCGCACGCTGAAAGACCTCGATGCCATTGGCATCCAGTCGACTGGCGACTTAACCATCCCGCTTGTGGCGCGTGTGGTCGCAAGCCGGCCGCCCGGCCAGTCCGATTACACGCTCCACGCGAATCTCGCCCGCCTGCGGACGGTCTGCACGTACGCTGAGACCGCCGGCTATCTGAGGGTGAGTCCATTCCGGCTGCGCAAGCTGTCGAAGTGGGTCCGTCTGCCCATGCTGGATGGCAAACGGCACCTGACTCGTGAAGAGATCCGCGCTGTCCTGGCACTCATGCAAAAGCATGTCGACGAGCGGTCCGGCTGGGCCCTCTGGCGGGCCCGCCGACTTCAGGCCGTTACAGCCATCATCGCATATACAGGCATGCGCAAGATGGAGTGTCTCCAGCTTCACGTCGCCGACGTCGACTTGAAGGCCCGCGTGATCTGGGTGCGGCCTCACGGCAAGCGCCTCAAGACGCGAGCAAGCGAAGCGCCCTTACCCATCGCCCCTGCCCTCGTGCCGATCCTCGAGAGCTGGATTGCCCACCGGATGGATGCCCCTTTTGGCTTCCCGATGCCGAAGACATGTGCATACATGATTCCGACACTGAACCGCAAGGCCGCATGGATATCGGGCTCAAAGGGCAGCAAGGCCCTTGACCGCTTTCGCGCTGTGGCGGCCCTCGCTGGCGTTGAGAAGGCCACTTTCCAGATGTTGAGACGGAGCTGGGCAACGCACGCAGAACCGCTGATGGGTGAAGGCATGTTGTCCCGAATTCTGAGGCACACGACCACTCGGACTGGAAAGGCGTTCTACCGTCAAGCGGACATCGCGAACATGAATGCTGCCGTCCAGAATTTCGAGTTCTGATCGATGCATTCTGAAGTCGCCCGCCTCTGGGTGCGATGGTTTAGCTCGGTAGGTTTGCCTACCGAGCACATGGCCCGCGTTCTCGGCCTCGAGCTCCTCGAGGTCGAGTTGCATTTACGGGCCCCGCGACTCAAGAACACCCCGATCAGGCATCCCTCCTGGTTTGATTGCACGGGCCCCGTCCGCAATCGCTCGATCCGCTGTCAGACAGCACAGTACGTCCGCCGGCTTCACGAGCTGGGTTATCAGGTCGACCGCATCGCCGAGCTGCTCGAGCTCAGGCGCCGGCCTGTGGCCGATTTTCTCGAGCGTACCACCCCTACCCCATCAGGCCCACGGGTCAAGCCGCGTACGAAACGCGAGCAATGCCGCGTTGAAGCGACTGGCCGCCGCCGCGAGCAGCGCCAAGCCATCGCCGCCCGGATCGTCGCCGATCGTGCGGCTTGGGACCATCATGCCGCGCGTCGCGATGACGTCGACTGTGAGGCCGCCCCCCCGCCGGCTGGCGCCGAGCTGGTCGACCAGGTCGAGGCCCCGGCCGCCTGCCCTGCCCCGTCACAATGGCACGTCGATCCCGGGCCGCGCGGGTTTTGGGAAATCCCCAACGATGCGAATCCAATCGTCGAGCCGCCGCCCGAGCTGCCGGCCGCCGCCAGGCGATCCAAGACCCGTCGATGGAAGCCATCGGCCGATGAGCCCCGCTGGGGGGCTCGAGGAAGTGCCGCACGTTTCGACGACGAAGGATGTGTGCCGCTTCCGCGTTGCCCCGCCCGGCCGCCGGCCGATGAGTTGGTCGGCCGGGTCGCCGCGCCCGAGGCCCCACTCCCCCCTGTGAATCGATGGCGCGGCGGCCACTGCAACCCTTCCACCGACACGAAGGCTGAACGTGGGCTGGTCAAGCTGTCGTGGGATAAGGTGAGGGAGATGAGACGCCTTGCCCTCGCTGGCGCGATGACAGTGGATATCGCCATGCAGTTTGGCATCAGTCAAAAGACAACGGGGTTAGTCCTGGCTAACCGGAAATGGTTCGACCCTGACTATTCGCCTGAGCTGTACCCCCTGCCCTGCCCCGTTCGGGAGAGTCCCCCCGTTTCTGACGTCGACCCTTGAAAACAAGGGAGAAATGAACCTCAGGCCGAACCTTGTCTTTCAAAGGCTGGGCTCCACTTCCGCCGGTCACAGATGTTGCGCGCAACATAGAGTGGTTTCCACGCACAGGCAACCCCACATGCGCCTGTCCGCACAACCGTTGCTTTCAACACCTAGCTATGCGCCTGTTTAGTGACATCCACTGAAGTTGCTTCCCACACCTGCCCGAAAATTGAAGTGGTGACATGTGGAGGGGGGAACCGTGCGGACAATCGCGATCGTCAATCACAAGGGTGGCGTGGGTAAAACGACGACTGCCCTGGGTCTGTCGGTGGGGCTTGCTCGACGGCTGAAGAAAGGCCGCCGCCTCCTCTGTATCGACGGAGACGCTCAGGGAAACATGTCGACCACGATGCTCGACGGCAAGGCGCCGAACAAGCCCACCTTGACCGAAGTACTACTTGAAGACGATAGCCCGGCAGACGCGATCCGCGAAGCGATCCGCCCAAGCCGCTACCCCGCGATTGACCTCTTGCCGGCTGCTTCGTCGCTGGCCGACTGTACCGTATGGTTGGCCGATCAGAGCGGTCGAGAGCAGCGGCTGCGAAACGCGCTGCAGACGATCGGCGACCCGTATGATTGGGTGATCATCGACGCGCCACCGGCTATGTCCCTGGTGACTGTCAACGTGCTCCATGCAGTTGAGGAGCTGCTTGTTCCGGTCGACGCGGGTGCCTACGCGGTGATGGGATTGGCACGGCTTCAAGAGACGGTCGACAAGATCCGAAAGCACCTGGCACACCCTGAGCTTTGCATCATCGGCCTTGTCCTGACCAGGGTCATGAAGAACCGAGCAACCCGCGAGCTCGAGTCGCAGCTTCGCGAGACGTACGGCAAGCTGCTCTATGAGACGGTTATCCCGTACGCCACCCAAGTCGAGCTTGCCGCGGCACATCATCGCACCGTTTTAGAGTACGCCCCGAAGTCACCGGCCGCGGTGGCGTTCGAGGCCCTGATTACGGAGGTCTTGGGGAACCATGGCCGCAAGAGGGTCAATGCCCGCCGGTCTCGTCGCATCGACGTTGCATGATTCAAACGGGGAGACGGCCGACGACCAGGTCGAAGCGGGCAGGGGGGAGCAACCCGGCCGCAAGACGCGCAGACGCTTCGTGCCTGAGAAGGGTCGGTCACGGAACCTAGTGATTCCTGACGACCTGTACGACGACATGAACATTTATGCCCTCAAGAACAAGGTCAATGAGACAACGAAGAAGGGCAAGCCCTACAAGCGGTCTCTGACTGTCTCCGAGGCTTTCGTGAAGGCCGCCCGTAGCTTCCTCGCTCGGAACGGTGGAACCGACGCAGAGAAGCCGGCAGCCGCGGAGTGAGCCCCCCCGCGGTCGATGCCGACCGCAATGGTCGACCGGGCCGCCGCCCGCGCGTTGCGTGGGCTCCGGCGGCCTGGTCGGCAACCTGGTCGACCAGCGTATATACACGCGATCGCCAGGCGGATCCAAAACCACGATCGTGGTTTGTCGATACACCGCTCGAGCAGAATTGTTTAACCTGCAGCGCAACGCAGATGTTCACTAAAGGGCAGGGGTCCCAGCTTCTGAAGAGTCGCGCTGGCTTCCCGCCAAGTAATACCATCGTGGGCCCCGAAAGCGGCCGCCGGCCGCGCCGAGCTGCCGGAGATCGCCCCGGCCGCGACGGCTTTCTCTCTCTCGTGACGCAATGTATAGCCACGTCGCATTACTGTGCCCAACCCATGCTGCCGGCGCTACGATTCACCGCCGATGCCGCTCTGTTATGCATCGCGTTCCTTGACAGTACCTCGTAGATCTCACGCATCGATTTATTGTGCTGGGCTTGGGTCGCCAAAACGTCCGTCAGCACTTGCATGTTCTGTTTCGCGAGGGTCATCGCCGTGCTGTGCGCCAGCGCGGCCGCCTGCTCAGGATTCGCGTCGAGCGGTATGAACGGGAGATGGCCCGTGTCCAGGTCGCCGAAGGGATCATTTCGTTTCGCCCTAGCCGCTGCCCTGCCCGCCTCCCGTCCCTCTTTGATGCCTTCTTCGAGAGCCTTCTCCGCTGCTGCCGGCCCGCGTCGCTCGGCCTCCGCCTGATCGAGCACTTTTTGCGGCGCTTCTTTGTGAAGATCAGCGATTTTTTTCCTCACATCTTCCATCGCGTCGCGGCGCTTCTTCGTGTTTGCGTTTCGTCGCTTCACGGCCTCCGATCGCGCATTTAGTTCGTCCTGAAAGGCTTGATCCAAAGCATCCTGGCGTGCCACGTTCTCGGGCATCACGCTGGCCATGTGATCGCGGTCCGCGCCGGGCGGCATGAACTCTAAAGCTGTCTGGATATCCTTCTGTTTGCCCCCTGTTATGGCCGCGTCGAGCAGGCCCTTGGCGCCCTGGAAATTACGAGCATTTTCCAGGTATGAAATCATGTTGTTGAGCTGCTTGCGACGGTTCTGGCTAACTGGGTCGAACTTGTTTACGTCGCCCAAGTCCTTCAGGTCCTGATAAGCTTTCGCAAGGCGCTGGTCCATGATCTTTGTCATCTGCGATTCAAGCTTCTCCGTGTTCTCGCCTCCGAATTGCGCCTCGAGTTCTTCAGCTCGCTCGCGATCCGCCTCCGCCTGCCCCGCCGGCAATAACGCGGCCCGCTTCTTCGCCTCCGCTCGCTTTTCCTTTTCTTGTTCCACTCGCTTCTCGATTGCCGCGCTTTCCTCCGTCAAGGAGTTGAATTCCCTGAGCTCCGAGTTCGTCAGTTTCTGCTGTTTTTCCAGCTCTTCCAGTCTTTCTCGATGCGCCTTTAACTGCCTATCCATTTCTTTGATATGGTCGATCGAGCGCGGCACGTCGTTATTTCCATCGGCGAGACTTTTGAAGAACGACTTGATCGCCGGCCCAGCGGTTAGCGCCGCCACGCCCGCGACTGTGAGGATGCCGGCAAGACCGCTGCCCAGACCGAGCGCCGTCGCAAGGCCCTCGATGTTGTTCAGGATGCCGCCTAGGCCGCCCTGGGCGAAGTCCTGAATCACGCGGCCGGTTTGCAGTAGAGACTGGCCCGTGTTTGCACTCGCCTTGGCGGCCTTCTCTTGGGCCTGCCCGACATCTTCAAGCTTCGTCTTCATGACCTGAAGCTTGGTCGACGCCTCTTCAACATCCTTCGTTCCGGTGAGCTCGAGCACTAACCGGATGATTTCGTCGTTCGCAGCCATCAAACCCTCTGCATGTAGTGAACGGACACCGGAAGTGAATCGACCCGCCCTCTTGCGGGAGAGTGATTGCGTCGGCCCGGTCAAATCAGTGAACAACGATATGAACGTGCAACCCTATGTCTATTGAAGCTGGGGTTACTGGCCTAGCCGACTGAATAGACGGTTTGGCCAGACTCCGAAGTGTCGGACGGAAACGCCACATCAAACCACGTATCGGAGTGGATCTTAGTGACATAATGCTCTCTGTTACTGTCACGTCCGATCTTGAGTTTCAATCCGAATCTAAGGTCTCTGGTAAAACGTGTCCCGGTCCCCGTGACAACGCGGGAATCGCGGTTAACTGACACCGTGCCCGCCAACGCGAAAGCGACTTGCGTCATCATGGGTGAGTCCTGAGCTTGTGCCGCGCTAGTAAGCTGCCCCACCGAAACCGGACTGAGGAAAGAATGAAAGGATGTAGTAATTACCCGACCCGTCTTGGGCTAACTGCAAGCCCATGTTGCCGGGAATCGGGCATACCAGCGGATTGTAGACATTCGACTTGCCCTGACTGGTCGCAGTGCCACCGGCCATCTCATATATAGTCAGGCTTGCATACGTCGTAGTTCCGTTAGGCGGGGGGCCACTTGCTCCCTCAATGCCACCCGGGGGACTCACCGCCATGTAGACCGCCATCGTTGATTCTCGCTTTCGGTTGTGGGTCTAGTGGGAGAGGGGGACCGGGTGGACACCCTCCGGCCCCCACTCTTGCCGTCCCCTGAGACGGGCTCTATTTCTCGGTATAGCCATATACCCGCTGGGTCAGTCCCGGCTCGGTCGGCATGTTATTGCGCGCTGCCTGACGGCCGCTCTCATCCGCGAGATAGCGCAATCGCCCTTCCTTCGCAGCACGGTTGACCAGTCCATCGTGCTTGCATGAAAATATAGGGTGAACTGGATCGAACAACATGTAGCCGGAATCGGCAGTGGTCGCGAGTTGCTCCCATGCCTCCGCTTCCGCCGTATGTTTCGCGACTTCCTTGTCGCGCTGGCCCGCCATGAATGGGCTCCCATAGATGGGGTTATTGCGGGCCACATCGGCCTTCTGCTTCGCGAGCAACACCTTGTTCCTGGCTGTTTCAGCGAAGTTCTTGATGACCTCGCTGAACGGCATGTTCCCATAGTTAGCGACGCTCATGTGTTTGTCCTCTCATGATTTGTGTAGCGAGATGGATGTTCAGAGACCCAACTCCATACAGCAGTGGTCACTTACGGCGCAAAGGTTGACATGAGCTCCGCAAGTGCAGCGCGATCATGTCGCGCTTCGGCGATGGCCACGTTGAAGCCGTCCCCGAACGCCGATGGGTAGGCATTGGCCAATTGCTCGAGCTGGGCACGTCCCACCTCTTCGCCCGCCATGGCTCGGTCGACCATGGTTTCCGCGGCCGCCCGCCGCCTTGCCACTTCAGCGTTCTTTGCGGTAGTGAGCTCGATCGCCGCATCCCTTGCTTTGTTGGTCGCAGCGTCGTGCGCGTGGCCATCGGTAATGCCGGCGATCGCCAGCTTGCGGAGTTCGTCCGCCGCATCCCTCAGACGTCGCTCGATTTCCCCCCACGGTGTTGCGGGATTCATCAAGGCCCCGGCCGCGACTGCCCCGAACACGACATCGTCGACGCCGCCGGCTGCGGAGACAGCCTTGACCACCCTCGCCTTCACGAGCTCAGTGGCATGTGACGCATCCCGCTGGAGCGCTGCCTGGGTTGCCTTCAGTTCACGCAATTGACGGCACCAGATGCTCAATCGCTCCAAGCACGCGTCCTGGGGATGGAGTGGGAGCCCAAGTCTGACGCCCCCTTTCGATTGGTCGACGGGCTCGGTCTGTGCGCTGTACATCCAGTCTTGGGACATGGGGTTTGAGTATGTCTCGATCTGACGTTCGAGATTGTCGACCTGCACACTCACGGTTGCCAGACGCCGGGCGATACTTCGTTCGAAGTCGGGATGAAGATCGGAGGGGTCAATACGTGGCAAATCCCTGGGGTTGGGGATGGTGCTTGCAGGAAGGCCGAAATGACGCCGCCACGCGTCCAGGCGAAGACGGTAGACTGAACGACGCTCAAATATCTTGGGAACCGCGTTCAGTGCCTCTCGCACGCTGTGAGCGTCGTTCATCGACGCCAAAAATCGATCGATCTCCGAGTCGA